>APFE030963267.1:357537-451510 GCA_000404065.3 Pinus taeda | reverse complement strand
CATGTACCTTGATTTGCGTCATTATGCTGGGGGCATGCGAACTTATAACAAGCATAGTTTTTCGTTTCAAGCTTGCGTAAATATGAAACTGAATCCGAGCATAGTTCTTTTGCTGTGTCAAGCTCGCTAAAAAATGAAACAAATCCTCCTCTAATTGAGTCGAGAGTTTGACTAGATATCATAAATGTTAAGTTGTATATTTAGGTTAGTTATTTCAGTTTTTTGCATAATTTTCTTACAGTTTTAGGTCGAGTCTTTCAAATGATCTCGTAACTGAACCTTCATTTCATCCAACTGATTTAATGAAATGAAGCTGGGGGGCATGCGCTCTAGCAGTTATGCTTAGGGGGCATCAAGCACAGTTTTCTCTCTGTTTCAAGCTTGTGTAAACATGAAACTACTTCGAAGCATAGTTTTTCTTTGTTTCAAGATTTTGTAAAAACAAAACCTATCTTGAGTCAATTTCAGTTATTTTCAAGACTCATTAAACTCATGAAAATCTCGAGATTATTTTTCTATCTTTCATTCTCGTAAAACAAATGAAAATGTCGAGTTCTTTCCGTCTTTTCCTGCTCGTAAATTAAATTGAAAGTCGGCCATATGAGTACAATTTTATCATTTTTTCGAACTCGTTAAAACTTACGAAAAAGTGAAACCTCGGAGTCATCTTTTAAGCCCTTTTCTGACTCCTAAAAAATGAAAAGATTGCCAAGCATTTCTTTTACACTCGTTAAAACGGAATTAAAAGACGGTCCCCTTATAGCCCTTTTCTGACCATAAAAACAGGAAAAGATTGCCGGTTTTTTGTCGTTTCAAATTCAATACTGGAAATAAAACGACATGTCCTTGATCACTTTTTACTTTTCAGGTCAAAGACACTAATCATGAAAGTACTCCTTGGTCGCAAGATCAAGCGGTTCTCCTAGGTATTATTTTATACTTTTTCGGGCTTAGGAGACACAAATTTACGAAAAAGTCCAATCTGGAGTCTCCTTAAGTTTTTCAGACTCTCTAAAAATGAAAAATGTCGACTTTCTCCTATACTGGACTCATTAAAATTTCACAGTAAAGGACCTTTTCTATTACAAACAGGAACATACCACTCCTTCTTAGGGTTCAAATCAAAAACTAAGTTGGACTCATCCAAAGGATGAACTTATAATCAAGCATATGTTATCCTCCTCAAGCTTGCAAAAAATAATGAGGTACTTGCCACAAATGGTGGGGGAAAAGAGAGAAGAATGAACCTATTTGATATCCTTTTGTCTCAGAAAAACCTTACTACCACTCTTGAACACGACACCTTTTATTCACCTGGGTTCGGAAATCCTTTGTCTCACAGTTGATCAAACCACATTGAAATTCTTCCGCCGGGTTCCAGGTATTAACTTTGAGTCATTCATCACCAAGCCATCTGTTGTGTCATTATGTGTTCAAGAGGTCTGTAAACAAAACATTCAACTGCAAAATACCTATCATCCATTTTATCATCCTTGAGTCAGTCCTTACAGCAACACTTCTTCAACTTGAACTATGATTTCGTGTTGTGGGCTTGCCTACGACGGGTCGCTTTCTATCGACATCAGCACATTATCTAGAGAGTTGACTTAGGAATCGTCAGTACCTTGGAGTCTGCATGCATCAATGGTAGGTTTCTCGCCTTCGACGTCAGTTTTCTCATTGACTTGCGATCGAAGGATTCCATGAAATGTTCGACATCGACTCATTCATTCACATCTCATGGATTGTGCTGGGTACTTTGAGAACCATTGACATTACTTGTGGTCTCTCTCACGCTTGTTAACAGTTTACATCATTGACTGGTAATCAAGTGGTTTCTACCATGTTCGACATCGACTCATTTATTCGCATGGCTAGAATCGTACCAATTCGGGAAGTAGAGATGAAGACCCCGGATCTAGTTTCCACCATCCAGGCTGCGAGGAGTTTTGTATTCATTATAGTGTAGACCAATTATAAACAGATGGCTGCGACCATACTGTGTCTACACGAGTCTATGATTATGATGTATTATGAAATCATTCTTGTACCAGAGTAGTTAGTCCAATAGTTAAAGTTTTGATCTGAGTATGGGAATGCCTACCTCAGCATGATATGATCTTATACATGTATTTTGTGTTGAAAATTGTAGGTTCTGACTTGGCTCTCCACAAGATGATCCTCGAAATGATAAAGTACTTCACCCTTCCTATATGATTTAAACCCTTATCTATTATAGGCTTCGTACTTTAGGGGGCAATCTGTTACACTGAAATTTGTCACCATGGCTATCTGCAGTTAAATGGCCATTTTTTCCTCCTTGTCAAGCCTCAAACCTTTGCTCTTCATGTCAAACTTAAAAAAGAGAGAAAGTCACTTTAAAACATGTTTATCTCTGGGTACACAGGTTCTCTCTACCTTGCCTGCGTGTACGCACTCAAAACACACTGTACCTGCGTACTTGTACGCTCTGTAAGTCAAGGGATGGGTGTGTAGTCCTGTAAAGGTCAAAAGGCGTGAGTTTCATCTTAAAAAAAGTTACTTGTGGTCATTTCTAGAGCATTCTAGAAGATTGTTTGACGTGTATTGAGCGCCTCCAGATGGTTCATGCATCCCTATGAAAGAGGAACTTATCCCATCAAGAGAGGAGCTACCCCATCCAAAAGAGGGGCTTATACCATTGATGGTGCACCTGATTAACTTCCTCTAGAACATTATAAATACAGGCATTGGGCCAGAGGAGGGGAGGTTGAAAGCTGAAGATTCCAAAGGGTAGATGCTGCTTGAATTAGGACTTCCTTGTACAAGCTTGTGGGGAGAGATTCCCATCCTTTCTTGTTTCATTTGGAAGTGGGTGAGCTTATCAAAGTAAAGGAAAACTCTTGCTGGACCCTGGGAGGAACTTGCACAACACCAAGGCTCAATTTGTAATGGTTTCTTTTGTTTCCTATTAATACAAATAAGTCCATTCTTCTCAACAATTTGTTATTAATGAGTTGTTTCATATACTCCTTGGTCTGTATGTTGAATATGTTTTATTTATGAGATATTCAGGTGCTATGTAATCGTTTGATTGTTAGTGAATGCAAGTTTCGAAGTGAAGGAGGAGCTCATCCGGATCGACGAGGCTAGACTACTACAACAGCGTTGGACTATAGGTAGGATCTAAAACACTTGATTTCTTGTATGGTAAATGCATGTTTAGAGAAGGATTGCTCTTAATTGTCTTTGTTTGTCACTAGAAAGTCTTAGGCTTCTAGGGAGGTTGGTTTTGTCCGCAATATTAACTCTTTCCGCATGACACCCATCGTTGGGACTCCTACACCGAACAGTCTGAGGTCTAATTGGGACTTCTTACTGGGGATATCCCCTCGACATGGTTGTGGGTCTAACACTATCAACATTTCTGGCGCTAGAAGGAGGTCCTGATGACAAGTAGTGTCCTCTCATCCAATTTTGAACCTTTTCATATCTTCCATGGAGTCTTGCATTCTTACTACCCCAAGGTGTTTTTAGAATCGTGAAGATGTCTCCATCTTGGGGAAGCTTTTCAATCTCTTGTCTAATCACACGTATGATGGTGAAGGCAAAGTGGCCTAGCCTGAGCACTTACATAACTTTCTTTCCATGATTTATGAGGAAGATGATTTTACTGACGTGTTAGTGTCAGTATTTGCATACTGCCATCAGTGATAAAAAATCCTCTTTTCATATTCATATTAGCGTCTTGCTTAAGAATTTTTGTCATTCCGCCTAGCTCCTCATTCAAATATTTACTCACTTATGGTAGCCCTGGTAAAAAAACCTCACTCACCTACACTCCATCTACCTCCCTTGACCTTTTCCCATGCAAATTCCTCTCATTTCCCTCTCCCAGGGTTTTGAGGATATTTTTCTTGGTTTCATGACCTCCATGGTTCATCAGCAAAACTTGTATTATGATGCTCTTACTCCTTCCCCTATCCTTAATATACCTTCCTAAACACTTCCCATCATTCCTATCCCTCAAAATCATCATTTTTGTACAAACCCTAGCCTATTGCTACACTTTTGACACTTTTCTGGGCTAGGCCTATGTTTTTCCCTTTTGGACTCCTTCCCCTCACTTAATGCTTAAAATTCCAGTTTCCCTTACTTCCTAACATCCCTCCCTACCTCCCAAAATTTTCCTAAAAATTTAGAAGCCCCCTATCCCCTTTATTTCCCTTCATTCCTATAAATTTCCCAAATCCCCTGTTTTACCTACACTAAACCCTAATTTCCTCTCCCACTGAGCCAGGGTTGGTTATGGAATCAGGGACATATGAGTAGAGGATGCCTAAGGAAGGCCATTTTAGAAAGTATGAGGCCATTCCAACTCATAAACATCATGTCTCCAACCTTTTTCAAGAAGTCATTCCAAGGGACAAATCATTTTCCACACACAGGGCCAATTTTGCTTCAATGTATGTTTCCAACCAAACATAAATGTATTTTAAAAAAGTGAGAGATTTTTTTGTCCATAATAGGCCAAGTATGAAAAACCTCCTTCAATGTTTACACATTTGTCATGGTTTTGGACAAATGACAAAAATAAAGTTGCTACAAGAGAGTTGTTGCACTTCAGAGTGCCATTGGAAAAATACATTTGTCTCCTATCTCAAGTGTCCAAATGACTTTCTTGATGAGTCAAATGGTAACTAGAGAAAAAGAGCTTTCAAATGTGCTATCATGAGCTAAATTTGTAGTTGAGTAAGACTTCCAAAAGTGTCCTCAAAGAGCACACTTCATTTCTTCACCCTCATTCTGCACTTTTTGACGAGTCTTGGGAGAATGTAGTTTTGGAGGGGAAAATCAAGCCCATTTTGAAAAATAAAGGCAGATTTGGAAACTAGACTAGACAATATTTCCAGTGAGCTATCCTGGGCTCAATTGTGACACTGGGAAGGAAGGTAAAAGTGGGTTGGAAGATGACGCTGCGTGTTTGACACTCGTGCTGTGCGTTTGACAGTTAGCCTTATTTTTCACTATTCTTCTCTAGATTTTATTTTTTCCTATGATAAATCAATATTTTACTGATGTAATTGATATGATTGATGTAATTATCATGTTTTTACTGTTACCAAGGGTAAGTACATTAGTTATATGGCCTCCATGAGATGTAATGAATCAATTCACTTAAGTTAGGGATGAGTCACTTTGACCACCCTACACTCTAGCTATCAGTTCAGTTTTTGTTGTAACTGCTCCTCCTCTCATGGATTCGACTTGTGAGGCTAGGATGAGTTGGTTTAAGGCCTATATCATGCAATTTTTCAGTCATTCTACAGGTTGGAATCCATTGGATGTTGTACTAGTGTTTCAGACTTTGTCATGGAATATATTGGATGAGTTGCAGCTATTTTGGTGGGATTCTTGTGGCATGGTATTTTGATATTATTTCTTCTTTAGTTACATGTGTGTGAATGTTTTGTATCTTCCATGATCCATTTCACTTCTAAATATGTTTTATTTTCAATATGTGATAATCATAATTCATCTTCTATGCTCTGTTTTGGGAAAATCATCATAATGTGTTTCATTTCTTCAGTTCAAAAAGAATTCATGATTTCCATGCTCTTTTTAGCACCTCATCAGTCTAAACCATTTCATCAATATACTACAAAGTTTTAAAGTAATTTTCCTACCTTGACCCATCAGATGTCTGCAAATTTGATTCTCTTTTTCCCTGACCTAGTTCACTCTCTAACCTAATTCACTCATCTAGTGACTACACCAATCAAATCAAATCAAACACCCTCTTCACTTTATATCTAGCCTAAAACCCTAATCCATCCAGCCCTCTTGGCTGTGATCCTTTGGAGAGAGCCCTCTTCGGCTTGGTAGGGCTAGCTACCAAGTCAAAAGGTTGGTCTGTGGTTACCTCAGCTGGTCTCTTTCCTCAGCCTTGGAGATCCGGAGGCGTGATAACATGACAAACATGCCAGTTTGCTGCTTGCATACACACTTCATAAATCTCCATTTCGTTGGGTGCTCAGCCTACTGGTTGACACCGTGCACTCATGTGAGCAATTTTGTGGTCTTATTGAAGACATGTTCTATCATTTTTATCCAGATCATCTTGACCAGAAATTGTTACAACAATGGAGGGCTCTACATGAATCCATTATTGATTTTTGGCAGGGCTTCCGTGAGTTATAGTTTCAAGCTCTAAGGAGCCAGTTGAAGTTTTCTTATCTCTACGACCGGTTCGAGTACTATCTTAAGAAATCTACCCGTCCCAAGAGAAAGATTGATTTCAAGCCTCGCTCAACCTTCTTCATTGATGGAACTGGGAAATCTCGTGTGGGAGTAGGCACTGTCTCAACAGAATGTTTGCCTCCCTATCGTTCAACAATTCCACCATCGCCCAGTGATGTTGAGGATCATTTTTTCACATTTGCTCATCCTTCACACTCACCCAACATGACTCCACTCCATTTTCATGTATATTTGGTTGTGAGTCCTTCGAGTTCCCATATGCGTTCTTTTCTTCGACCTTCGTCTTTGCACTCAGGTGTTCCTCCAGATGATGCTTTCTTGTGTTCATCCATTCCAGACTCTTCACTTGTTGTGAACGAGGAACAACCCATTGACAAAGTTGGTGTTGCACAACCAACATGCGCTGTCATTCATGAAGAGTATGAGTGGGAGCTTGAACATCAACACTCAATGAAGGATGACTCCCTTCCATCTAAGCCCCCTCCATTCTTTCGTAGCCTCTTTGGTGAACCTTCCATCCATGATTTTACATGTGTGTCTTCATCCACAGATGCACCCATTGTTGATCACTTGCAAGACTCACCGGATGTTATTCCATAATTTGACAATGGAGAGGATAAGTTATTTACTAAATATCCACTTGATCCTTCATCTTTCTTTTCTGGAAACATAGAGGATGAGTTTGTTCACTTTTCATCCACCCCTCTGTTTAATTCATCTGATCATGAAGATGTCGAATAATTCATTGATATTTCTAATCGTGGCAGTCATGATCCATTTGCTTCCATTTTTTATCATGATCGTGAATCTATCGCAGTTGATATTTTGAAGCCACCGGTTTATAATGATTTATCTGATGATGAAGTTGAGACAACCCAGACTGTCGAGGCACTTTAGCCTGAGCTGATGGTTATGTCAGCTGCTCATTCTCTTGGGGTTAGTCCACTTCCGATCATGAAACTATTCAATCACCCAAGCATCCTCATCACTCATCTGTATGCATTGAAGATCCATCTCACACACGTATCACACTTCCTCCACTCGAATTGCACGATCCTATTGCTCATGCATTGGAGGAGTATTACATTGCAAGCACTCGAGCATGACACAAGTTATCTATGTTTATTTTGTTTGCTTTCATGTCTCAGTCAAGAGTGTGCTTTTGCTTCAAAGTTGCATGTAGTGTCACATAACACCATGATAAGTTCACGTACTGTCCGTCATGCACATGCATTCACTTATGTCCCATGGGCACTTTGAAACATGAAGTGTGGCTGTCTTCACTGTTATATTTTCTTGTATGTTGGTCCGCACAACTGGGTTACTCGTGTACCAAGCCTTCACCAACATGGGTCTACCAATGTGTGGGTGGCTACATTGGAAGTATCACTTCAAGTGATTAGGCCCATGCACCGTTAATGTAGGAGTAGGAGTAGTGTTTGCTTTCAGTTGTTTGCTTGCATGCTTGTTTGCATACATGCCTTGTTTGCTTGCATGCTTGTTTGCATACATGCCTTGTTTGCTTGTTTGTTTGCTTACTTGATTCACTTTCATTTTTTCTTCTACTCTTGCTTTTCTTTGTTGATTTTTAGTTTGTTCGCTTGTTTCATTCATAGGTTAGTTTTTCATGAAACCATGTATGACTCTTGAAGTGGGTTGGGTAAAGTATA
Organism: Pinus taeda; assembly: GCA_000404065.3. Lineage (NCBI taxonomy): Eukaryota > Viridiplantae > Streptophyta > Pinopsida > Pinales > Pinaceae > Pinus > Pinus taeda. The sequence goes on along the minus strand of APFE030963267.1, from coordinate 443,600 downwards.
AGAGGACTTGTACATTTATCACTACTTGGTTTATCTATCATCTTGCATCTATATGATGAGCTTGTTACTTTTATTCCATGATATATCGAAGGAAAATACGTACTGTTCGAAGCCAACCTTGGTGAAAACACAACACTTGCATGCTAACTAGTGTCACCTTCTCTAGTTGTTTGTTTTTGGGTTAACCCTTAGCAGCTCAGTTAAGTAGAGTAAGGTGATGGGGGAAACTTTAACAGGCACGTTAGAGATACAATAAACTACTTCTCTACTGGAACAAATGCTTCTGCTCTCAATAAGTCAGGATCCCTCTTTATCTTCTGAAACGAATAAGTGTTATGCACAATGGAAAGAAAAAAAGAAGAAGGAAAAGTAAAAAAAAAATCAAAATGAAAAATGAATAAGGCGAAAGAAGAGAAAGGATTCATTTGTAGGGAGGTGATGCAAGTAACTCCTCCAACGTACTGACCATGCTCACAGGTAGTAGAGCCATTCTTGTGTTCATGTGTGACTCCACTGGGGTACTGGCTAGGCCTGCTCACAGTGGAGCAACACTAGAGATGAAACTAAGACTTTGATGACTATATTGCCTGTGCACTTATATACCCCTCAACCCTAATCGAAACAAATGTGTTTCCTTGGCTTGGAATGTGTGTCAATCGACCAAGAGTTTGGCAGATGCTACATATTACAATCAAGCTAGTGTGAAGCCAAGATGAGCTGAGAGCTGAACAATAATTCCGGAGGTGTTAGACTTGCTTTGCATGAACAAGGTCCATTCAGAGAGTTGGAGTTCTACCAGTGTGTCACCAAGTGTTGTAGAAGCTACAACCACCCTCCAGAGTTTTTCCTTAGCCTGTTTTGGAGCCTCCCTACCAACCTTACACAACAACTTACCTCGCTTCATCAAGTCCTCAAGCTTCAGTGTCTTTCTTGCTCAAAGGCAGCCTGTCGATCACAATTTGATATTTTCCCTTCACACGATGCTCACCCAGACTTGGTCTAGTTGCAGGCTGAGAAGCTTCCCCTTGAAAATGCACATTTCTTGAGGGAAACCAACCTTCCCTCCAGTAATTGTGCAATCCTCTCTGACAGCCTGCTAGGCTCTAGGATTGTGCAATCCTGCTAGCCAACCCTCCTAGCAGGATTTGCAAAAATTTTCACAGCAGCACATTGTTCAGCCTAGGATTTGTGCAAATCTGGATAGCAGTCAGCTGCTTTGCCTAGAAATTGTGAAAATATCCTGAGCATCAGGCCCAACTCCCAACCAATAATGTGCATTCTTCTCCAGAAGTCAAGCAGTCTCTTGCATGTGTAGCTAAGTTGACCGGTTCCCTCTAGGAATGAGAAAAACAGACTTGCATGCATGGGTTGTTTCTCCCAAGGCAGCATGCAAAGGCATCCCTTGTTTCAAGGATCTATGTTTAGCAGTTGGAGGTTACATGCAAGGAGCCATTCTGAAACCTTCCACCAAGTGTAGCTTCCCCTAGATTCCTTGCATGCGCGTCACAACCTCGATATTATCAAAACTCATCAATTGGATGCTGCAAATCTCATTCCTCACATTAACCTTGTAGCTCTGACATCCCACATCACATCTAGGAGCAATCGGCACATTCAATGAAACTATTTTGGGGTAAGCTCACTTCCCATGCCTTGTGCTGCATTTTTATAACTTTTTGTGTTTTTACTTGTGGGAGTATTGTTTGCTTGATTTATGTGAACAATTACTATTGTTTACATATATACTAGCTTGTCCTAGCTATGTTTAAGTTTTCGTTTCTATCCCACTACTGTCGCATGCATGAAACTGTTTTGCACGGACGTTCACCCAATTGATGAACTGCCTCAACCACATGCATGTTGATCTGTTTGCTGAATATTTCATTCATGTTTTGCATGCATTGTTAATCAATTCTGCTATCACTTAGTGTTGCCATGCATTCACTGACTTACCTGCTTTCAGTTGCCCATTAGCGAGTCGGGCCAACCTTGGCCCGGGATCTTCCTTCACCAAGCCGGAATTGCACAATCTAGGAAAGGAAGGCTCACCTTCCTCTCCTGATTTGCGCATTCCTACCCAGCACTAGCCTCCAGCAATGTTTTACACATTTTTGGAGGACAGTGGTTGCTTGGCCCAAGAAATTACGCAAATTTGTCCCTAGGCCAACAGTCCTTCCCAGTTGGAATTGTGCATTGTGCAATCCCAGTAGTCGACAACCATACTGGACTATGCATTATGGAGTTCCAACAGTCAGCTAGTCTCCTAGTAGCCCAGACTGTGCCTTGTGCAGTCTTGGCAGTCGGTCTCCCGACATCCCGGCCAAAATTGTGTAACCTTCATGATCATGCACCCAGGTATGTTGCAAGTTAGTTCTCATGTTCATTTTGGTTTTCGAAGACACCATTTAGAGCACGCTTGGGGATGTAGTTGATCAAGTGTCCATGGAATTTCCTACCCATGAAGACATCAATTTGTTCATAGACAAGGACATCAAGCAACAACATCATAACAAGTAGCATCATGAACAGTAGTTGAGGGCAGCATACCGAATGCATTGAATGCAACAAATGCAGTGATTGTAAGAGGAAGGTTGTTGACAACATGGAGGCGGAACAAGGTTGCAAGCTCAAGCATGTCCATTGATGATGAAAGCAACTTTGGAGACTCGGGCTATGGAGTGACAACATCACATGAAGATTGCGTGAAAGTAGAAGATGGAAGAAAGAAGCAGTTGCATGTGTTGAAGCAACAAATCAGGAAGAACATGAAGTTGGACACATAGATGAATGAGTTACAACAAGAACATGAACAACAGTGGGTGCAACATGCACTCACAGATGAAATTGTGCTTGTATAAGTTAAGGATCCATCCTAGCAGCTAACACAAAGCAGACATGGTGAGTAGTGTTGTTGATCACATGCAAGGAATTTAGCAGCATGCATGTCATTGAGCACACGCATGTAATCCAACCCATTCAACACACTCACCAAGGTGAAGACAAGAAGCAAGTCCAACCGAGGCTGAACATCTACTTCGGCAAGTTGATGTGCGTGACCACTAGCACACACTTGAAGATGAGCACAAACATTATGCATCAGTGTGTCGCCAGTTCAACCATACCCAAGAAGACCATGCACATGTTAGCAAACGAGTTGGATGAAGGGGCTGAACCAATGCACTAGTTGCAATAGAAGCAAGAGTTCGCTTCAACAAGATGTCACCATGAGGTGCATGCACACCATCACAAACGACCAAGCTTGGCATCAGCTCGCCACCTTCACCATCACAAGCACCTCAAAGAGTTGGTCTCATCACAGTGGACTGAGTGCCAGTGATGTCTTGCAAGGATTTCTCAAGCCATTTTGTCTCACATGAGTACATGTGCATTGTAATTTTGAGTCATGTCAAGTGAAAGTTAAGTGCCAATAGTTGGATGTAACAATGATAGAGTAGGTGGAGAGTCATGAGGGTAGTTGAACTGTCACAAAGGGGAATGTCAAGGGCCACCCCACCCTTTGTTATAAATAGTCCCTCATAACTCATTAGATAGGCTTTTGGTCAGCCAAGCTTCTACTAAGACTATCTTGAGGAAGGCTTGGATAGTTTTGTAACATGCCTTGGCTTCTCCACTGCACGGAGCTAGTACATCTCTTTGGAGGAGTAGGCAGATGTGGCTGTAACGTTCCACTATTGGGGCTAGTAGGTTTACATGGATGTATTGTATGATTGTGACTTACACTTCTTTATATAATAAGAGCCAGTTCATTTTCATGCATATGTTGTTATTGTAGTTGGATTGTTCGGGTTGCATTAATGATATATGTTTTTTAACTTATGTACTTATGTATGAACAGATTTGTATGAAATTATATGAATCTTGCTGTTAATGTGTTGCATATGTTATTATTGTTGTCATCGTCTATGTCAACTGCTCTTCCAGACATTAGACAGACCTTTCTCATGAACCTTACTATATCAACCGTCACAGTCATCTCAGACTGATCCGTGAGTGTCGTTGTGTTATCGTACCTTGTATGTTTTGACTGCCACATCCAAGTGGACTACTCTGCCGAACACTGTGCATGTCCTTTACGTGGCGTATTCCTAGCCGAGTTGGGACTGATCCCTTTCAACCTGGAACTCACCTTCACCTTCCTCTCCCTTCAAAGTGTTGGGACCTCTCATACACATTCCTTGTTTCTCTGCATCAGTCACACCCTTGCTACTGACAAAGTTATCTTACTTGCCTCTGTGCGACATCACGGTCAAAGAATTAGCATACAACCCATTGTTGGGACTCCTACACCAAATGGTTTGAGCTCTAATTGGGACTTCTTTCCGGGGAGATCCCCTTGATATGTTGGTGGGTCCAACACCATCAACAGGTTCCTAGTCTAATTGAAATATACCTATTTATGTAAAATTATCAGTCACAACCAAGATTCACTAAACCTACATATTTCTATCTCAAAGTTAGGTAATAAAATGAATTACTACCTTCCACTACTTGATCTTCAAAGTTGATATTTCGTCCAATTTACTAACAATATACATGCAAATTGGCATATAGGGATTATCCTTAATGGAAGAAGACATACATGGAACCATCCTCCCTCCCCCATAATCACAAAGCTAAACAAATGGTAGATACCTTATAGATTCCATAATTACGTAATAGGGATTATCCCTAATGGAAGAAGACATAACATGGAACCATCCTCCCACTCCCATAATCACAAAGCTAAAAGAATGGTAGAGACCTTATAGATTCCATAATTATATGGCACGATCAACCCTTCCAACTACATACCCTCATATTGTAGCCTTTCAGATGTTAGAGGGAATTAAGAAAGAAACTTTGGCTCAATTTTCATTCTTGAAGGAAATAATAGAATTCAAAGAATTTATGAGAATGATAATGGATTTCTCCACAGTACTTCTCACAAATATTTGATAACCCTGCTTGTAATAATGAACTAAATTAAAAGATGTGGCATTTCCCATGAAAGCTATTAAATCTGCTTGAATCACCTAGAGATATTTAGATCTTCCTAAAATAAGGAAAATCCAATCATATTTGCTTAAATAAATTCAAGAAAACATGAAAATGACACACATTTGCTAGAATCAAATTATTTCAAGTAAAACATATGTTGATACAAATCTAACTACACACTCCAAAATGAAGACTCTACTAATTCTTCACAAAAATGATAACATAATTCAATGATGTGAAAGAGAAAATTTTCCAAAATAATAACTTGAACTCTTAAATTTTATTCCTCGTTTACAAATCCCTCGTCATTAAGTACACATAAAATGAAAATAGAAATTTGTATCCCTCTTCAAATTCTCTAATAATTTCACCCTAATATTTGAATAATGTAACAATAAAATTTCCCTTTTCCCATCTCTAGAATGTAGTAACACATTGAGAGTGTAACTCACACATAACAAAAAAACGTAAAAATATAAATAAAGAAATTATGATAATCTTAATATATTTACCTTAGATACTGGAAATACCCCTGTTTCCAAAGTTCATGGCATAAATTGTTGGCAGTATGATGCATGTGTTGTCCTTTATGGAAACTCACTTATAACATAATAATTTTATGGTAACTGGATGAATCCACATATTAGTTCAGAGGTGACAAAATGATGGAACAGAATACGAGAATCATAGGTCAAAGGTTTTCAAATTAGAATTAGAAAGTTTGATACAGGTGAATATTTGAGAATCTATACATGGGTTCATCAATGCCAAGTCGTGTATAAACATGTGTTTGGTAAAGCAAAGTAGTGTATGGTTTTTGTACCATGGTAAATTGTTGGAATTATGATGCATGTGTTGTCCTTGAGGGCAACTCACTTGTAACAGAACAAGTTTATGGTAAATGGATGACTCCATAAAATAGGTCAGTTCAGAGGTGAGAGAATGATGGAACAGAATACCAGAATAACGGGTCAAAGTTTTTCAGCTCAGAATCATAAAGTTTGATACAGGTGAATATTTGAGAATATATACATGGGTTCATCAAGACCAAGTTGCGTATACATGCGAGTTTGGTAAAGCAAAGTAGTGTATGGTTTTTGTACCATGGTATTCTAAATACCAGGGGTCCTTACCATGGTATTGGCTAATAGTAATGAGTGCGACAACAAATATTGATCCTGCCAAATATTACCACCAACATTAATGTAGTTTTTACCTATGGTATTGGATAAGGGCTAAACTATATAAAGAGGTGAAGATCAAAGTGCTAAGTTTGCAAGTGAAATGGTTTTTGATGAATACTTCAATTTGAAGTATATTTGAATTGTAAGGGCCATAATTGTCACATTGATCTTAAATAATTATGCATTGATGAATACAATGATGGATCAGGATCATGAGACCTGAAATGACATTTTATTGTATGATCTGATCATGGATTGACTAGATCTAAGAATTGACGCATGTTTTTATCTCTGAATATTATGAATTGGGTCTTTCTGAAGTTCTCAAGAGTTGTGAAATTTTAGGTCAAAATTTCCAGATCTATACGTTAGTGGGTTTTAGAAAATCACGTATACACATAGGTTCACTTCTGCAAAGTCACGTATATGAAGGGGTTTTTGTTCATAAATGACTAATCAACCTTATCAATGTTGACGTTTCTTTTCCACCTCTCAATGATGTCCTCATGTTGATCTAGGTTGAGTGATAATGTCTAAAGTAGATCTGACTGAATGATGAAGTTGAATTTGGTTATTAATTGATTGAAGAACGTTAAGATTACTTGTTGATTGTGATTGAAGATGAGAGACAGTTCTGTGATTGGTTCAGAGTGTTGCAATAGATTTGAGTATGATTCATTGTTCTTTTCAGAAATTGCAGTGGTCAAGTTTCTAGTTTTCAATATATTAATATTTGTATGTGGGTTTCTCTATAGAAAAGCATGTATGCACACGGGTTTCCTTAAGTGAAGTAGATATACATTTTGGCAAATGAATGATCAGGGTTGCAGTTGATTCTGTGTGTCGATGCAGTATTCTGAGTTCAGTTCTATGTACTAGTTACAGTGATATGACTATTCCAGTTGATTGGTTAAGTTTTGATTAAGTATAAGTTGTTTGGGTTTCAGTGATCGGTTGATTCTGTGTGTCAGAGATTGATGATTGTATTATAGTGATGATTGAGCATAAGTGTTGATATTGGATCCAGCTTGAAAATTTGATGAAACATGGTCCATCGATGTTGCTGAGGGTTGGAGCCTTTAGTGAGGAAGTCAAAGCTTCCTGCCAGTAGTAGCTGGTAATCATATTAGGGGGTTGGAGCTCCCTTCCAGTAGGATTTGGAGAATGAGTGAAGGTTGTAGCCTTCAGTAGGTGGGTGTCCGTGTACTGGTATGAGTTTGTACGAGTACAAGAATGTAAGAAGTTTTTTATATTAATATGTTTTGAAGACTGAGACAACAACAGTGGTGGTTTTCTCCCAAATTGGGTTTCCACCTTAAATCTTGGTGTTCATGTTGAAAATGGCAACAAGAAATTACTAAAAATAGAAGCACTAAAAATAGCGCTGCTAAAAATAGCAGTTTGAGTACCAGTGTTGGATTGGGCAACATGGAATGAAAAATGGAAGTGTTAAAAATAGAAGTTCTATTTTTAGCAGTTCAGTGTGGATTCATATTTTAGTTAGTCCTTGGACTAAAAATAGGAAGTAAAATTCAAATTTGATATTAACAGTAGTTTGTAAATTAATTAATTAATTCATCTTGAGTTAATTAGTTAAGGAAAAGCAAACTTGAAGTCTATGTGAGGACATGCAATAGTTTATCTATTAATTGAGGAATTTATCCATCAGTTAAAGAGATAAGGATGAGTTCTAATTTTAGTTGTAATTAGTTGGCTCATTTAACTGAGTCAAGTCCAGTTAGATTGATTTAAACAATTTGTTTAAATTAATGTGAGTTTAGTTAGTTAATTCTTGCATGGATGTAACTATTGCACTTCAGATAACTGAATATTCTCTCATAAATAACTCATGCATGTCTGTTTAGAGAAAGACCCAGTTGAGATCAGAAGAGGGAAAATGTACTATCAGTTGGATGGATTTTTCCTATAAAGGAAAATCATCCAAGCAGAAGGATCAAGGTTCCTTGAGGATTGTGCAGTTTTACAATGTGTGAGATCAGTGTTACACTTGATAGCAGGAGGATCACCCAGGAAAACCTGCGCAAGGAAATAGGAGGCTTGGAGGGCAGAGGACAAGGCTTAGGAGAAGTCCTGATTGCCTGTAAGCATTCAGGAGGATTGCACTGAGAGCTGGCTAGTTATGAGAGCTAAGGCTTTGTGTAATCCTGATGTATTTCCACCTTCATCTGTGAGGATTGTACTAAGAGCTGGCTAGCTGTGTGAGAGCTAAGGCTTTGTATAAATCCTATGTATGATAATACAGAGAGTGGGGTTTTAGGCTGAGGCTTTCCTAGGGTGATATCTTCTGTGTTATGTGTGATGGATTCCTTCTTATCAGTTATATGTGTCCTTATTAATGTTGCTCATGTTTGATTAAGCTTTCACTAAATTGGTTGTAGAAGTAGATCAAGTATTTTTCTTTAGTCTATTGCATTATCAGGTGATCTATAGGTGAGAAATCTACATGGTATCAGAGCTGGCTGATTTGTAGAAAAATTCTACATGGTATTAGGAGATTTCAAAGTTTTGAGTTTTGGGTCGAGAGTTTGCAGAGAAGATATGAAAATTGCTATATAAAATTTTTAGAAACAAATAGTATATCTAGATTCCGTGTGGAAAAATAGACAAAAAAAAAAAAATCAGCTGAATCGAAGTTCAGATGAGGGAGATATCGTTGATTTAAAATCATCTCTTTTTGTAGAAAATTTCGTGATGGTAAGAAAGTGGAAACAGATTGGTGTGCTAGCCAAGAACCTGTATGCACTTGAGGTACAAGATGTATCCAAAGCCTTGAGGAGCAAGGCAAATGCTAGATACTTTGTGGTTGAGAGGGGGAGTAAATTACCTCTCAACATGCAGTGCCAGAAGAAGTCTCAGACAATTGTGGAGGAGCCACAATCGGTGAAGCAACTTCAGGAGGTTGTGGAGTAGCCACAACTAGAGAAGCTGAGAGGAGATTGAGTAGAGACATATACTCATGCGGAGACCTCCAGTAAGGGGAAACTTCAAGCCAGGTGGGTAGAGGGATCACATGTAGCCATATCACCAGGTAGGAGGTGGGGCGATGTGGAGTGATTGTCCCAAGGAGGAGGGGCAGGATCCTTGAGGTACCCAACCTCTTTGATTCGACTTTGCTATAGGAGCCCCGATGAGGAGTAGCAGAACTAATTGATTGGCTAGAGACATATGCAGATGGAGCGACAGAGAGAGCTACAGTGCAGAGAATCCCAGGACAGTGTATAACTAGCAGGTTGCACCAATGCGAGAGGCACAAGTGAGTTGCACCAGTGCAGGGTAGCACAATGAGGTGTGCAACGGTGCGAGATGCATGGAGATGTTGCAGTAGCTAAGAGGTCAAATAGGGAGCACTTATTAGCAGCAAGTAGAGCTTCAACATCAGAGTATGTTTCTAGCCCAACAGAGAGGTCAGTTGGGATCTTTTTTTGTTTCGAGAGTTGCTAGAGCAACCACACTTGGTAGAAGTGTTGCATGCAAAATATCCCGAAGGTACAAGATTGGGTTCGAGAGGAAGCCTTTCTTGTTGAGAGGGAGTGTTGAAAATGGCAACAAGAAATTGCTAAAAATAGAAGTGCTAAAAATAGCACTGCTAAAAATAGCAGTTTGAGTACCAGTGCTGGATTGGGCAACAAGGAATGAAAAATGGAAGTGTTAAAAATAGAAGTTCTATTTTTAGTAGTTCAGTGTGGATTCCTATTTTAGTTAGTCCCTAGACTAAAAATAGGAAGTAAAATTTGAATTTGATATTAACAACAGTTTGTAAATTAATTAATTAATTCATCTTGAGTTAATTAGTTAAGGAAAAACAAACTTCAAGTCTGTGAGGACGTGCAACAGTTTATCTATTAATTGAGGAATTTATCCATCAGTTAAAGAGATAGGATGAGTTCTAATTTGAGTTGTAATTAGTTGGCTCAGGTAACTGAGTCAAGTCGAGTTAGATTGATTTAAACAGTTTGTTTAAATTAATGTGAGTTTAGTTAGTTAATGCTTGCATGCATGCAACTGCTGCACTTCAGATAACTGAATATTCTCTCATAAATAACTCATGCATGTTTATTTAGAGAAAGACCCAGTTGAGATCAGAGGAGGGACAATGTACTATCAGTTGGATGGATTTTTCCTATAAAGGAAAATCATCCAAGCAGAAGGATCAAGGTTCCTTGAGGATTGTGCAGATTTACAAGGTGTGAGATCAACGTGAGAGATTAGTTTTACACTTGGTAATAGGAGGATCACCCAGGAAAAATTGCGCAAAGAAATAGGAGGCTTGGAAGGCAGAGGAGAAGTCTTAGGAGAAATCTTGATTTCCTATGAGCATCCAGGAGGATTGGACTGAGAGTTGGGTAGTTGTGAGAGCCAAGGCTTTGTGTAATCCTGATGTATTTCCACCTTCATCTGTGAGGATTGCACTAAGAGCTGGCTAGCTTTGTGAGAGCTAAGGCTTTGTATAAATCCTATGTATGATAATACAGAGAGTGGGGTTTTAGGCTGAGGCTTTCCCTGAGAGATATCTTCTATGTTATGTGTGATTGATTCCTTCTTATCAGTTATATGTGTTCTTATTAATGTTGCTCATGTTCGATTAAGCTTCCGCTAAATTGGTTGTAGAAGTAGATCAAGCTTTTTTCTTTAGTCTATTGCATTATCAGGTGATCTACAAGTGGGAATTCTATAGTTCATGTGTGTTTACGTTTGTGTGATATTGTTCTTACTGCACCTATTTACTACTTATAAAATGCCTGATAAATCTATTACATTCTCGTTTAATTTTAACAGATAAATAATTAGTTGTTTTACAAGTTTACTGAGCATACACTAATTTATTTTACATAGTCGTGTATATACACTAGTTGGGTTCAGTCAAGTTGCATATACATTTCAAAAAAGAAATTTATTATTTTTGGTTTTTCATACTGATACACCCGCCCCCCCCCCCCCCACCCCCCGCCCCCCTCGAGTATTTTCCCAACATTTGTTATCAGAGCAAGTCCTTCAAAAGAAGCTTGATCGCTTGAAGGAATATCTTTCAAGATGAGAAATCAAGACAAATCAACATCTATCAGACCACCACTCTTCAATGGAAATAATTTTATATATTGGAAGGAAAGAACCAGATCCTATCTTCAATCTCTTAGACCAGATGTTTGGGAAATCGTGGAATGAGGTTACTAATATCCAACTGAAGTTTCCACAGATGCAGCAGAAAAGAAGACGTATGAAACAAATGCCAAAGATGTCAATGCATTATTGAGAAGTCTGATAGAATCAAAATTTGTCAAAGTTATGTAGCTAAAAACAACAAAAGAAATATGGGATAGAATCATTCAAAGCTATTAAGGTGATACCAAGGTAAAAATTACTAAATTCCAAACTCTCAGAATTCAATATGAAACTCTAAAAATGAATAATGATGAAAGTATTGCTAGTTTCTTTCTACGTATATATGAGATTGTAAATCACATGAAAAATATGGGTGAAGAAATAAATGAGACTACCTTAGTAGAGAAAATCTTAAGATCTCTAACTCCAAAAATCAAGTCAAAACTGTCTACCATTGAAGAGAAGCAGGATATGCACACTCTTACTGTTGTTCAACTTCATGGGATCCTGATTGCTTTTGAAATGAGGAAAGGAGGTCCATAAGAAGTCAGAGAAGTCGTATTTAAAGCATCTGCAAAAGGAAAAGAAAAGGAGGAACACAAGGAATCAGGATCAGAAGAAGATGAGGTGAAATTTGTAAAGAAGCTTCAACTAAGCACCAGAAGGTTCAGAGGTAAGATTCCCTTCAAATGTTTTGCTTGTGGTAGATTTGGTCATTGTGCTGCTAAATGTCCTCATAAAGACAACCATGAAAAAGGGAAGGATTCTGCAAAAGGTAATAGGGGATGATTTGACAGTAGAAGAAGTTATTATACTCATGAAGATAGTGATGGCTTGTCAAATAGTGAAGAAGGTGAATCTGATCAAGATCTTAAGTTACTCATGGATTTTAAGAAAAATACTAATGAGTCTATTAATAAATTTATGGATGAATTAGAAGAAAAATATTTCTTTAAAGAAATTACTCAACCCAAATTTTTCTTGGAAGAAAACAAAGTAGCCATAGATACTTTGAAGCATTAACTCATAGAAAAAAGAAAAGCATAATGAGAAGTTAGAATGTGAAGTAGTAAGTCTAAGAAAGGAACCTAAGAAAATAAAAACTATGAATCTTAGATTTGCTAAAGGATCTGAAACCTTAGATTAAATTATCAAGGTACAACACTCTCCTCTTATGAAGATAGGTCTTGGATACATTGGAGAAACTTCTCAAACATAAAAGTCTTCAACCACCACCGGAAGCTATCTAAACACAGAAAAAACTAGCCAGTAAAGCTTCAGTAATGCAACAAAAACCAGTTAGCAAAGCTTCAGTAATGCATCAAAATTCAGTCAGTAAAACTTCAATAATGCAACAAAACCCAGTCAACAAAGCTTCAGTCATCAAAAAAATAATAAAGGCATTCCACAAGTAAATCATGTTCACTCCAATCCAAGAATGAACAACAACAAAAGCACTAGTCAAAAGGTAAACAACACCAAAATATTCTATGATCACAAAATTTTATTCTTTAATGGACAATGTTTCTCATGTCATAATTTTGGTCATAAGGCTACTTAATGTGTTTCACACAAAACTATCATGACCAGAGAAGCAAGAAAACAAAGGAATGAGACAAGAGTGAAGAAGAAATCTTATAATATCTTCTCACCTCTTATAGATGAAATTGAATGCTCCTTTTGCAATAACTTTGGACATGAAGAATATAAATGCATGAGGAAATTACAACCAACATCTCAAAAGGAGCGACTATCAACAAATTCTAAGGTTTGGAAAAGGAAGGAGTTACAGTTTGAAAGTTGTGGCATAACATTGTTTGCAGAAGGATAAGAAAATCAATGGTACATTGATAGCGGATGCTCAAAACACATGACAGGTGATAAAGATAAACTTATTTCATATAATTCTTTAGAGAAAGAAAAGAATGTCACTTTTGGAAATGACTCACCTGTTGTCATTAAGGGTAAAGGTTCTTCTTTTCTAAAAGAAAAAGTTAAAGCTGATAGTGCTATGTATGTTGATGGATTAAAGCATAACTTTTTAAGTGTTATCCAAATTTTTGATCAAGGAAATAAGGTGGTATTCTGATCACAAGAATGTGTGGTTTGTGAAATTGACACATGAAAGACCATAATAAAAGGAACAAGAACCCAGAGAAATCTGTATATATTGAAAGATGGCCAAGAACAATGTTACCTAGGCAAGGCAAAAGAACACCTGGGAACGAGCTAAGCACAGATGTGGAAAGCCTGGAAATTAAGGATGGACGTGTACCTATTGGTTCGGTCAAACCGATCTAAAACAGGCCTGGTCAACTCTAGTCAAACATGACCTGTTGTTTAGAAAATACCTAGGAAAGAGGCCAAATTTAGTATTTTGGGATTTTCCAAATTTCGTGTAACTGAATGGATGGATTTGACCAAGATAGATGGGATTAGGATATATATGATTTTTAGAGACATTTTAGTCAAGTTTGTTTATTGTTTCTCTATTTAAACCAAGACCATTGAAGGCTTGGAGGTGGAATTTGTATAATCTGATATTGAGACTCTTTGAAGACTCAAAGTTAATTGAAGAACCTATTTCATTTCCATTTGTTGTTTATGCTTGGTGATTGACTGAATTTGTTGTAGCTGAGATTCCTTCAAGTGTGCAAGGCAAGGGTGGAGGGCCCCCACACCAAGCTAAGTACACTTCATGGTTAATTTAGCTTAATTTTCATAAACTAGTTTTGCTTCAGATTTGTTCAATTAATTAGATGAATGAGGATTTATTGTGTTAGCTGATGAATCTTGGTTCACTTCTAATATGCATATGAAGGGACAAACTAGTGTTTAATTTAATCTCTCCTTCTATATTATATAAGAACAAAAACTAAAATTCATTTCCTTTTTCTTTTCTGAATTCCTAGTCTTAAATATAATGGTAATAATGATGAATGAAATTGTGAAGAAGGACAACATGGACCTCCTCGGTTAGAAGCCTCTTCTATTACTCTTTATGCATGATAAACTGTTGTTCATTAGGTGTTTAGTTTCTCTTCATGAAGTAGTACTATAGGGAAGGACAAACATGATCTCCTAAGTTAGGAGCCTCTTCCCATAGATGTTACATATTGAATCAGAAACTACTTAGACTTTTATATTTGTAATTTTTCTATTTCATCTTCTAACCTTGACTACATTTGAAATCTGTATATTTTGGACACACTTCCAAGTTTACAAACTCGGATTGATAATTAAATACTTGTGTTAGCTTATATAGTAAATTGACCTAACATTTTTTGGCCCCATTGCCAGAGAAGCATACTTAGTGAGAGTCAAATAGGAAGATAAAAAAACAAAATATAACAAAAACAACAAAAAATTAAGTTTTTCTTTTAGTTATGTTTCTTTATGCCTAGATATAGAAATTAGAAAGGTAGATCTCAAAACAAAACCCCCAACCATTAATAAAAACTCATTAACTACAAAATCCATTTGCAAAAAAAATATCCACGAAACATGATGTTAAAGAAGTCATTTAGAGAAGGAGGGCATGCCACCACAAGGATCTTCTTAAGCCCTTGCCCACAATTCAGAATGGTCGCTAGGGATGGATATTCACTTCAAAAGATAGAAGAGGAACAAAGCATCCATGAAGACGATCCACAAGAGAAGAATCTAGAACTTTCTTCTAGCTATCTTTGTGAGGAGGTGAATGATTTATGGATCCCATGTGATGCAATTCAAATAATAGATCTAGAAATTCAAGAATATCTAGCATATGATCCCTTGTGCATTCATGATTTTGAACACATTCCACAAGAAGAACTTTTTGATATGACAATTAAAGAGAACCAAACAAACAAATATCATTTCGAAATTTGGTTTCAACTAATCATTAGGCCACAATACCACTCCATTTTTAAAAATTCTTTAACATCAAATATTTATAATCAACTAATTTTTCATATCCAAGCATTCATTAAGATATATTTTTCAAACTTGGATGTAAGTCTGCTTATGATATTGTTACACAAATGCATGCATTGGAAATTCTCTTATACTTGAGAGAATGCCTTATTTTTCTACAATAGAGTAAGATAGAATAACATAAATAAATAAATAGGTAGAATGATTTCACAATAAGACATTTTCTCATGAATAAAATTTCACATCATTGGTCAATAATCATTTGGAAGGATTTCATGGCAAAATGCAGGATCATTTTCAAACCAAGTTTTTAAAAAAATATCTCTTGAAATAAAGCTTTTAAATGTATTTTGAAATTTTCAATTTGGATCACAAATAAAAAATATATGATCAAAATAAAATCTAGGTCTCAAGTGAAAATTTTAAGGATAGAGTTAGTACAACCTTGATTTGAGGGGTCTAATGGAAACATTTTAACATTATAGCTATAGGAAAATAGCCCTTGGAATCTAGTTTCCAAATCAATTTTAATCACCTCAATCCAATATCATATGAGAAAGTTAAACTGAAAATATTAACTGCTTGTCAAAAACAATCTGCATGGTGACAAATCTACGTCTTGACTATTCATTGGAATATTTAACGTACAAATCATCTTATTTTCAAAGAATTTTTATATGGGAGATAGATATTCAAGTCTCGATCAATACACAATTTTAATCATCCCATTTGGAGGTCAAATGAAAATTTAATGCTATATTTAGTGATTACATGTCTTCTGTTGACACCTAATCTTCATGATTGGGGGAATTTTATGTAAATAATTAAATTAGGAATGTGAACAGTCATCGGGAGATGAACTGAACAATCACTCCCTATTGTATATAACAATGACCTACCTATGGAATAATATACGAATCAGTTGTTTGTTTTGTGGAGTTACTGCCTGGCCTAACATGGTATCAGAGCCAGCTCCTTGTTTTAGCTATTATGCTCCTATAACTCCTCTGTCTTGGCCTCTGCCTTTGCCTTAATCCCCTCTGTCCTGAAATAACCTGCCTCTGCCAACGCTGTACATATGTCCATATTGTCAATTTTTTATAGCGTTGTCATTTCTTGTTTTAGCGCTGACGTCTTACATGGAATCAAAGTAAAGAAGAGATCATTGAATCTGCGTTGAATGCTGAGTGGTAGATACGCCACCATCGATGAAGGTTCAAAGTTTTCCATCTCCTGGTATGCGGTTTTGAATATTAACGTTGTGGTATTGAATGGTAGTTGAATGCGGTTTTGAATATTAACGCTGTAGTATTAAATGGTAGTTGAATGTGTTTGAATATTAACGTTGTGGTATTGAATGCATTATTGAATGGCTGTTGAATATTAATGTTGTGCGTTTGAATGGTATTAACGCTGTGGGTTTATACATATGCCTGTCGAATATTAACGTTGTGTGTTTGAATGGTATTAATGCTATGGGTTTATACATATGCCTGTATTGCTTTATCGAGAAGCAACTCAATTGTCCCGTGGGTTTATACATATGCCCGTCCAAATCTGTATATGCGTTGAACTATACAGTGCTCTGCGGTTTTTTTTGAAAATCATTTAAAATCTTTTGAATGATAAGCTTTGGCGGTTTTCAAGTGCTCATTGCTTTTGATTTGGCTGAGAAGAGTTTTGGTGAATACAAAAGTGTTGTATGCGTTGAACTGATTTGGTGTATATAGCGCTTTGGTATATAGCGCTTGCATTCACTTGGTATATGCATTGTTCAAAATTTTATATGTTGAATGCATTTGAATTGTTGAGTGGTATGCGATATATGTTGAATGCGAATGGTATCAAAGTTTTAATGCTATCCCATTGGTAACAGTTGAATGCGTTTGAAGTGATATGTAATATATAAATATATTATATTTTAAAACATTGAAGTGATATATCAATGAAATGCTGGATACTTTTATCAGACATTGGAGGGATTTGAAGAAAATAAGATTGAAGAAAATACAGTGCATAAAGTTGTAGTGTAAGGAAGAGACTTGAAATCTTTTGAGAATGCCCCTTTTAGTACAATTTCACTGTATATCAGCAGAAGTATTTTTTTCTATCAGCAGAAGTATTTTTTTACAGTATGCATTCAATCATCTCTATGGTTGGAATAGTTCTCACTGGCAAGGAGAACTATCCTGTTATGCTTCTTAACCTGCAAATGATACCCAAATACAGAATATGCGAAGAAAAGAGACCGATAACACAGAATATGTGAAGAAAAGTTATCCAGAACACAGAATAGCGAAGGCTTTATTATTAAGAGAGTAATGTTCACTTGCCTCTTCGAGGGGGCAACCTCCAATAGAGCAGAGCTCGATTACAAAAATAAGACACGATGCTCCTCGCAGGGAGTTTCTATCCTTTATATATGACTCCTACGTGCAATACCACGGGCCAATACCGTGTATTATTAATACCATCTATCTAATACTACGGCCCATTTGCAACTAACTGTGGTTCCGTTATTAATTGCGGATTAACCACTTACAATTATTAATATGGGCTTTATTGACTCTTGACTATGACGTGGTCCCATTACATAGATAAGGGGGTTAGGGTGGGACCCTAACAGGCAGGGTGGTTCTTGGATTCCCCAAGTCACTCGGAGTACACAGACTCTTGTTCTTCCTACCAGCTCTGTGACCTTTGGTCTACAATGGAAAGAGCCAACTTGGATGCTCAATCCAGACAGATTCCTCTATGGGAAGGCTTGAATCTTCAATCTCTCTGGTGCCCGATGCTACCTGTGGTCAGCTCAGCCCTCTGTCTCCTCTGCTTGGCTTTACTGTTCTCTGTGTTCAGTCCTCCTCTCAGGGTTCACTGTTCACTATCTCTCTGGTCGCTTGGACTCCTCTCCAAATCCTTTCCCCTTTTTTTTATTGTCTCTGTTCATGGCTTTAACCATTCGATCCCTAGGCCTGTTCGGTTCCTCTCCCACCTGCGTCGATTCTCCTTCTGCAGCTGCGCTTGGAGTTCCCTGTTCGGCGTCAGCATGAATGCTCAGGGAGTTCCACATGTCCCCATCTAACTGGTGCCAGCATGCTTCATTGGTTCATTTCTTCTGTTATCTCGTGGATACGTTCTTTCTCCACCATGGCGACCAAATGGATTCCAAATCCTTTTAAATTGCAACTTATTTCCCTGTCGATTCTGCTTCTTTCTATCAAGCGCAATCTCAACCGTCCGATCTGGGCTCCTCCAGATCCAACGTCATACGCACATCGAGCGCGATTGACTTGCTCGACCGTTAGCACGCGATCACAGCGGTTTTTCTCTCACCTCCGCTACCATGCATCAATCATTGAGTGGGATCGCTCCGCTCTCCTCCAAAACCTCTTACCGTTCAAGGGCACCCCAATCAATACCGCTGGTTTCCCAGAGTGTAGATCCCGCCTTTGTCCTTTAGCACTTTTTCTTTTCCGCCCGCAGTTCTCTAGCTCCCAACGTGACCAAGTGCTTAAGGCTCTTCAATTTTAGCCCTATTGGCGCTAATCGCACATCAAAATCACCTCCCTTTCCTGATCTGGGGTTCCTAGGGGCTGTTTTGGCTGCCTGTGTGGTCTCCACGGGCCTCCGTCAGCGCGCTTTGACCGAGGTCCTCATCGTTCCACGTTGGTTGCCATGGCCACTGGTTCAAGGCATTTTTTGATCGCTATTTTGGAATTTTCAAGGATTTGTTCAACTCGATACAGTCAAGGTTCTTGACAGTATTTTGTGGATCTAATTCAGAACATCCCAGCACCATGGAATCCAAAAAAATGAAAGGCTATGATGAAAACCACTGTCATAACTCAGCAAAACCATGCCACTGATAGCAAGATAACCATACACCAACATGCATGTCCAAACCAGCTAGGAAATCACACATGCAAAAGGTTACCTGCAAGTATTCCTACTAAATTTGTTTGATCGTGCTTTCCTTTCCTTGATCCTTTCTTGGATTCCTTTCCCTTTTCTTGCTTTTCCTTCCTTGATCCAAATTTAGAGTGCTCCGAAAAAACTCTAAGTGACCAAGAGAGTGAAAGAGAGAGAATAATGAGAGAGATCCAAACTTGAACTTGAAAAAAGCCATGAACTGGTCCTCATAATCCTTTTTATGCATGAGGCCTCTAATTTCTCCACTTTCCATTATTTTCCTTCAATTTTTTCCTCACATGCAACCTGTGACCTTTCACCTTACTTTTCTCCTAATTTCCTTTATTTTCATAAATAAATGTGCCAAAATTCCTTTTGCCTTTTAATGCCTTTACCTAAGCCTTTGCCAATTTTCCTTAGCCAAAACACACATCTAGTGATGCCCACTAGGATATCTCGCCCAATATTCAACTTGGAATAAGTGTCCCTTAACCGTGGTCTTATTTTGCCTTTATTAACTTTTATTACATGAAATTTTCACCATTGATGCTACATCTCTTCTACTCATAGATGTGGGTGAAGGTTTCGCCGATGAAATTCATTGTCGCCAGTGGGAGCCAAAAGAACCTCATTTCAGTAGATTTCGTGAAGCGATTGGTCCTACAAACCACACCACACCCGTAGTTGTACACCATCAATTGGCTTCACCAAGGGAGAGATCTTTGCGTCAACCAACTGTTTCACCTTCCCTATAGCATCAAGTCCTTCATGGATGAGTTATTGTGTGATGTTGCTCCTCTTGAAGTTTTTGATGTGTTATTAGGTAACCATAACTGTGGAAGTGTTATGTTGTGTATGAGTCTAGGCCTCACACTGTTATTATTACTTTAGGCAATAAGTTATATAGGATGCCATAGGTAGC
Organism: Pinus taeda; assembly: GCA_000404065.3. Lineage (NCBI taxonomy): Eukaryota > Viridiplantae > Streptophyta > Pinopsida > Pinales > Pinaceae > Pinus > Pinus taeda. The sequence goes on along the minus strand of APFE030963267.1, from coordinate 423,551 downwards.
CCATCATACTGCCATCTCTTTTATCTATGCTAAGAAATTCAGTAAGATTGTCTCCCAGACCAATAAATTTGTTCTAATTCTAATTCACTTTCAAAGCATGGGGTGCCCTTGCAATATCAAGTCAAGCTTTTGATCAATTTGACTCCTATAGCACCCCTACCCAATGGGATAAAATATTGTTGCTTCATTCTAGAAAATGAATAAATCAAGCAACAGATCTAGGAGTTGCTACAAAAAGGGCACATCCGATCAATTTCCTCACCATGTGGGAGCATGATTTTACTTGTACATAAGATATATGGAACCTGGAGACACTGCATCGATTATCAGACACTAAACTCATTATTAGGAACAAGTATCCAATCCCATAAATTAATGACCTTCTTGACCAGCTCAAGGGGGCTAAGTATTTCAACAAGATCGATTTAAAGTTTGGCTTTCACCAAGTGCCATTAGAACCCACATATGTATGGAAGACCTCCTTCAAGTCCAAGTAGGGCCTTTTCAAGTAGTTTTTCATGCCTTTCAGGTTGAAAAATTCCCATGCAACTTTCATGAGGCTAATGGATGACATATTACGATGCTTCACCAACTCATTTGTGGTTTGAGATCAGGATGGCATCCTTGTCTTTAGCAAGAGTTTGGAATAGCACCTACAACACATTCAACATGTCCTTCAAACCCTACGACATCACAAAATATGTGCCAACTTGGAGAAATGTAGATTTAGCATGAGCTAGGTCCAATATCTAGGCTACATCATTGATGAGCAAGGCATGCATCTAGATCTGGCTAAGATCCAAGTCATTCAAGATTGGCCCACCTCGACCACTCTAACAAAACTTTACAATTTTTTGGGCCTTGCCAATTGTAATTGGAGGTTTTTGTTGGGATTCTCTCATATCACTTGGCCTATGAGTTAGGTTACCAAGGGCAAAGTGAAAGAAAAAAAAATTTGGTCTGATTCCAAATAGAATGCATTTGTTGAGCTAAAGCACTGCCTCTACTTTGTACCTGTACTCATATTTCCAAAACTGCAAAAACCATTTACAATTGAGACATGCATCTCCAACTTTGTTATTGGTGCACTTCTCAGCCAACAGGGGCATCTATTTTCCTATCACAGTGAGACACTTCCCAATACAATTCGAAAATACTCCACCTATGTTAAGGAAATGCATTCCATCATGCAGGCATGTCGACAATGGAAACATTATATTATGGGGAAGGAGACAGTCATCCACACAAACCACTAAGCTCTTCAATTTATCTAGATACAAGGGAAGTTACAAAACGATCAACATCATAAATGGTATACATATCTACAAAAATTTCACTTGAACATTAAATATAAGAAGGACAACACCAATCATGTTGTAGATTTCCTCCGTCAGCCCCCAGTTGCAACACTGACTACTATTCTCAACTGTTGTGGCCACGACACCTTTGAATGGCTGCAATTGTACAAAAATTATCCAGAGTTCACCACGACATACTGTATGCTAGTGGATGGCAAGCAAGTTCCATATTTCAACCTCTAGGATGCATTATTAGGCTACTTGGGCCACCTTTGTGTTCCTTCAAGTGAGTGTGCCAAGCTAATTTGGGAGGCACACTATAGTCAGTTTGAGGACAACTTGGTGTGGAGAAAATTGTGGTCGTACTATAGAAGTATTTATATTGGAAAAAACTCCAATAGGACGTTGGAAAATATATCAAACCCTACACCACCTGAGCCATCGCCAAGCCAACCATCAAGAAGAAATACTTGTACACTCCTCTACCTACTCTCAAGTAGCCCTGGGAATCTATCTCCATGGACTATCTGTCAAGCCTCCCTTCTAGAAAGCATGGTAGTGAATGTGTATTAGTGGTCGTGAACATATTATCTAAGAAGGTTATATTAGCATCTTGCAAGAAGAGTATCACAGCAGAGGAAACTACCAAACTCTTCTTTGAATGAGTATGGGTACTTTTTGGAATGTTGCAAACCATTATATCAGATCATGATAGCAGGTTCCTTAGCACATTCTCATTGAACCTCTAGAAATTATTGGAAACTAAGCTCACCAAGTCAATTGTGTTTCATCCCCAGAATGATGTCCAGATAGAGGTTGTCATCAGGATGATAGTGCACATACTATGCATGTACAACTCCAAGCATCCACGAACCTGAAATGAGAACCTTCCTTATGTGCAGCACAGTTATAATAGATCTCTCCATAGCTCAATTGGTTGTATTCCTTTTCAAGTGGGTTTGGGTTTTCAATCATTGTGTTCAATTGATGTTTCCATGCCTCATGTGACTACATAGACAGAATCCACACATGTAAAGTCTGAGGCTGATAAAGCAACCCAATTTATTGAACACATCTAACACATCTGACAGCAGGTGCATGGAATCTTGGATAAGTCCAATTCCAAGTACAAGCAGCAGCATGATCAACATCGGGCACCTTTCAAATTTTAGGTGAGCAACAAAGTTTGGTTGCATTTGTATAAAGAACGCCTTAACAAATCCCATCGGAAGCTCAGACAACTTTGATATGGACTTTAAACCATCACCATGGTTGTGGGAGATAATTATTTTGAGCTCAGCATTCCCCCATTCCTTGGACTGCAACCACTATTCAATGTGGACTGTCTTCGGCCATACTTTCCACAATTACTAGACATTGCAGAATAGCTCACACCAACAAAGATAAACCCAGAATACATGGAATAGACCACAATTGATTAGATCATGGACACGAATATCAAGAACACTCACCAGAAGAAGACCTAACTGTATCAGGTTGTCAAAGTTGGCCAACTCCTGCACCAAGGAGAGTGGATCACCAGGGACCAAGTTCTGCAGAAGTTTCTCGATCTCATGGATGCACTCAATGCAATGGGGACCATTGCTTCATAATGGGGGAGCACTAATCTAGGTGGATACTAGTGGCCACCTATCTATTCCACTTGGACCCCCACCATTGTTTCTTTCAATTTCCTTAATTGTAGCAAAAATTAACATTTTTAGCATATTTTCAGGTCCTAGACTTTCAGAGCTATTTTGAAGCCTTAAATGACATTTTTTGGAAAATGGGAAAATGAAATGCAATAATACGAGTTTTTACTTGAAATTTGTGTCATGCGGAAAGAGTTATTTTTGCGGACAAACCTAACCTCCCTAGGAGTCTAAGACTCTCTAGTGACAAACAAACCAAACAAGAGAAATCCTTCTCTAAACATACATTTCTATGAGAGATCAAGTGTTTTTCGATCTTACCTTAGGTCCAACGCTTGTTGTAGCAGTCCAGCCTTGCTGATCCAGATGAGCTCCTCCTTCACTTTAAGACCTGCATACACTAACAAAGCAAACGATTACATAACACCTGAATATTTCATAAACCAAAGCATATTCATCACATAGACCAAGGAGTACATGAAATAATTCATTAACAACAAATCATTGAGAAGAATGGACTTATTTGTATTAAGGAAACAAAAAAGGAACCATTACAACCTGAGCCTTGGTGTTGTGCAAGCTCCTCCCAGGGTCCAACAACAGATTTCCTCTACTTTGACAAGCTCACCCACTCCCAATATGGTAACAAGAAAGGATGGTAATCTCTCCTCACAAGTCAACAATGGAAGTCCTAATTCCAGCAGCATTTACCCTTTGGAATGTTCAGCTTTTCAACCTCCCCTCCTCTGGCCCAATGCCTGTATTTATAGTGTTCTAGAGGAAGTTATTCAGTTCCAACATCAATGGGATACTCCCTCTTTTGGATGGGGTAGCTCCTCTCTTGATGGGATAAGTTCCTCTATCATAGGGATGCATGAACCATCTGTAGGCGCTCAATACACGTCAAACACTCTTCTAGAAGGCTCTAGAAGTGACCACAAGTAACTTTTTAAAGATGAAACTCGCGCCTTTTGACCTTTACAGGGGTACGCACCCAACCTTTGGCTTACAGAGCGTATAAGTACGTAGGTACAGTGTGTTTGGGATGCGTACACGCAGGCAAGGTAGAGAGAACCTACGTACCCATAGATAAACATGTTTTTAAGTGACTTTCTCTCTTTTTTGAAGTTTGACATGAAGAGCAGAGGTATGAGGCTTGACAAGGAGGATAATATGACTATTGATGGAGCCATATTAACTGCAAATAGTCATGGTGACAAATTTCAGTGTAACAATTTGTATTCCTCGAATATATCCTTATAAAAAAGTATTTTACTTGTCAAATGGATGTGGTATGCCAAAGGTATGACCACGGGAATTTGATGTACCAATTTACCCCAACAGGGCCCACAGACTTTTGGTGCTTCATCTCCTAGGGTTAGGTTTTTGGATGTTTAGGGTTTTCCATTGTTTCTTAATAATAAATAGGCCTTTGAACCTCATTATAACACATTTCAAAAGGAATATAGCCACCACATCTCTTCTCAGAGATAAGCTACCATCCCCTAAGCTAGTTTATTTCCATTTTGCATGTAAATAGTTTTCAGTACTTTGTTATTAATGAATTGAAGTTTTGTTTTCATTGTATCTCTATGTTTCTATTTATATCTTTATTTCATTTTGTTCCTTCATAACATGGATCAGTGGTATCATAGCAGTTTGATATTTTTATTTTTATTGTGCATTTCCCTAACAAGGTCAGGGGATAAGAAGTTGAGACTTTAACTAGTTGAACCTTTGCAATACCGTTCTCGCCGACACCGATGACCTCCTATGGTGGAAGAAAAGAAAGACAAGGGAGTAGGACATCCTATCAAACTATTGCTCGAGGAATCCCTCGAACGAAAATGTAATGAGATGATGGACAAATTTTCCCAAATCCTTTGGCAGATGCCCACTAATAACACATCTTCATCCAGTAGTCATTTCCGAGGCGCTTCCCCCTTCAACGTACAAGTGAACATCAATGTCCTTATATTCGAAGGTCAAATAGATGTATAGGTTGTAGATAAATGGTTGAACCTGTTGGAAGGTTATTTTTAGAACCATAGTTTCTCTGATAGGGATAAGATTACTTTTGCACTGCTTAAGATTGCCCCCCATGTCAAGGATTGGTGGGAAACTTACTGTGAGAAAAGGGTTGAGGAACCCTCTTTGTTTACAACTGCCCCCTCTTGGAACTCTTTCCAAGATTTTATCAAGGAACAATACTACCCCGTGGAGAGCTATGAGGACAAGTACATAAAGTGGACCACACTACAGAAATAAAGGGACCAAGATGTGCATGAGCTCACAAATATTTTTCATACTCTTTGTACAAAGTTGGGTATCAAAGACTTTGAGAAATATCTGGTGTTCAAGTACCATGACTATCTGTACAAATACATTCAATAAGAAATGGATTTCCTAAACATCACCTCACTTGGTGCAACATACTGATATGCTGCCAAGATTGAACAAAAAGTTTAAACAAAAGAAGCATGACTTTGGATCTGTGAATCATAAGCAGGGAAAGAGCACCCCCAAAACTGCAGAATAAAGGATAGAGCTAAGGTGGAGCAACCCAAGACAACCGATCAAAGTCGAGAGAAAAGAATGGAACTACAAAGATAAATAAGGACACATGTAAGTGGTGTGAGTTCCACAAAATCCCCACTCACAACACAAATGACTGTCACACCAAGCAGTCATTAGTGGTCAAACTGAAAGCTTCAAAGTTTGATGCATGTTCTGGCTTTGAGCCAAACCCTGACAAGGGGAATGACAAGGGAAAGCATATTATTGATGTGGAAACTAGTGCCACTATTCCCACCACCAAGGTACAAAAGATTGAGATAGAAGATCCAAAGGAGGGGGAGCGTCTCTTTGACTCATAGATCTGGGTGAAGGGTTCTTCGCTGCAATTCATTGTTGAAAGAAAGATCCAAATGAATCTCATTTTAGCAGATATCATGAAGATATTTGGCCTACTAACCACACCACACCCATAGTTTAACACCATCGGTTGGTGTCACCAAGTACGAGATCTCCATGTCATCCAGCAGTGATGCCTTCCCTACAACATCAAGCCGTTCATGGATGAGGCACTATGTGATGTTTCTCCTCTTGAAGTTTGTTATGTGTTATTAAGCCAACCATACTTCTAGAAGCATCATGATTTATATGATTCCATTCCTTACACTGTTATTATTGCTTTAGGCAATAAGTTATACAGGATACTGGAAGTAGCCCTACTTGTCACCATCTCTTTGATTTATGCTAAGTAATGCAGTAAGATCATATCCCAGACCATGATTTTTTTTTCTTTTTGATTCTCTCTCAATGTAAGGGGAATAGAGTGACCACATCCATGGTCCCTTGGAAGGGTTCCCCCATGCAGCAAAAGCAAGTGGATAAGGTCACGGAAGAAAACAGGTACATATTTTCCTCACCCACAGGGGTACTGTTGTACTATCAGGTCAAACATTCAATCAATCTGACTCCTGGATCACCTCCGCCCAATGGGTTGATATATCATTGTTCCATTCTATAAAATGAAGAAATCAAGTGTTATATCCAGGATTTTTTGCAAAAATGGAATACACAACCAAGTTCCTCACCTTATCAGAGCCTGATTGTACTTGTACATAGGAAAGATGGAACCTAGAGACTCTGCATTAATTATCAATCACTAAACAAAATCGCTATCAGGAAAAGATATCCAATCTCATGGATTGATGACCTTCTTGACCTACAATAAAGAGATCTATTCCATTGTGCAGGCATGTAGATAATGGAAACATTACATTATGGAAAAGGATATGGTCATCCACATAGATCACTGACCTCTTTAGTTTATCCAAACACATGGGAAGTTGCAGAAAGATTAGCATTAGAAGTGGTCTACATATCTGTAATAATTCCACTTGAACATTAAATACAATAAGGGAAGCACCAACCATGTTGTAGATTACCTCAGTTGGCCCCCGATTATAACACTAACTATTGTTCTCAACTTTTGTGGCCATGAGACCTCCAAATGGTCGCAATTGTACAAAAATGATCCAGATTTTGCCACCACATACCAGATGCTATTGGATGGCAAGAAAGTTCCATATTTCCACCTCTAGGACGCATTATTATGCTACCTGGGTGACCTTTATGTTCCTTCAAGCGAGAGTGCCAAGCTTATTTGGGAGGCATACTACAATTGGGTCGTAGGACACTTTGGTGTGGAGAAAATTGTGGTTGTACTACAAAAGTATTTTTATTGGCCAAAAATTCGATAAGACATCGGAAAATATATTAGGTCCTACACTACCTATGCCATCTCCAAGCCAACCATCAAGAATCAAGGCATGTACACTCCTTTGCCTACTCCTAATCAGCCCTGGGAATCTATCTCCATGGACAATTTGTCAAGCCTCCCTTCTAGAAAGCGTGGTAATGACTGTGTATTTTTGGTCATGGACAAATTTTCTAAGGTGGCTATGTTGACGGCTTGCAAGAAGAGTATCACAGTAGAGGACACTGCCAAACTCTTCTTTGAACAATTATGGGTACATTTTGGAATCCCGCAGAACATTATATCAGATTGGTATAGCAGGTTCCTAAGCACATTCTGGTCAAGCTTCTGGAAATTATTGGACACTAAGCTCACCAAGTTGACTACATTCCATACCAACTGATGGCTAGACATAGGTCATCAACAAGATGATAGTGCACATAGTATGCATGTACAACTTCAAGCATCCACGAACCTAGGATGAGAGCCTTCCTTATGTGCATCACAGTTATAACAAAGCTCTCTATATCTCAATTGGCCACAATCCTTTTCATGTGGGTCTAGGTTTTCAACCATTGTGTTTGATTGATGTTGTCATGCCTCATGTGACTACACACAGAATCCGCACATGTACAGTTTGAGTTTAATAAATAAACCTAGCTCATTGAACACATCCAACATATCTTCCATTAGGTGCACAACATCTTGGATAAGTCCAATGCCAAGTACAAGCAATGGCATGATCAACATCAGGTGCCACACAATTTTCAGGTGGATGACAAAGTTTGGTTTCATTTGCAAAAATAACTCCTTATTGGAGCCCATAAGAAGCTCAGACCACTAATATATGTACCTTACACCATCACCAACGATGTGGGAGACAATGTTTTTGAGCTCAAAATTCCCACATTCCCTTGCCTACACCCATTGTTCAATGTGGACTACCTTCGACCATACTTTCCACCATTACTGGACATATTAGACATTGCATAACATCTCACACCAACGAAGATAAACCCAAACTACATGGAACATGCCACAATTGATCAAATCATGCACACACATATCAAGAACACTCATCAGTAGAAGTTATAGTTGTATCGGGTTGTCAAACTTGGCTAACTCTTTCACCAAGGCATCTGACTTACCAAGGACCAAGTTCAGCAAATGTTTCACCATCTCATGGAAGCACTCAACACAATGGGAACCATTGCTTCCTAAGGGGGGAGTACTAATCCCTATGGATATTGGTGGCCACCTGCCTATTCCACTTGGACCCCCACCATTGTTTCTTGCATATTCCTTAATTGTAGCACAATTTACTATTTTTGGTATATTTTCAGGTCCTGAACTTTTAGAACCCTTTTGATGCCCAAAACGACATTTTTTTAGAAAATAGGAAACTAGTAGCCAAATACACGAGTTTATTATTGAAAGTTGTATTCCTCGTATAGATATTTCTAACATGTTACTGTATGTGTCAAATGGAGATGGTATGTCAAAGTTACGACCTCGAGAAGTTGATGTACCAATTTACCCCAACAGGGCCCACAGACTTCTGGTGCTTCATCTCTGAGGGTTACGTTTTTGGATGTTTAGGGTTTTCCATTTTTTCTCAATGATAAATAGTCCTTTGAACCTCATTATAACACAATTCAGAAGGCATGTAGCCGCTACTTCTCTTCTGAGAGATAATCTACCATCGTCCGAGCTAGTTTATTTCCATTATGCATGTAAATAGTTTTCAATACTTTTTTATTACCGAATTGGAGATTTTCTTTAGATGTATCTTTATGTTTATGTTTATATATGTATTTCATTATGTTCCTTCATAAACTTGGATAAATTTTCACCTATAAGAATAAGCACCTTTATTGGTTTACATCCTTTCATATTAAACCTCTGCATATTTCCTATGACTTAGCTAGAGTTTCTTGATTTTCTGATTTCTTTTAATTTCCATGCCTAAGATAAAATATGCAACAGTGAGATCCTTCATGTCAAATTTAGAGGACAACTAATTTTTCACTCCTCTATGATTTATTTATTATATCCAATCATCATCTCATTGACATACAAGACCAATAAATAACAAGTTCACCAATTAATTTTGAATATACACAATGATCTGCTTTGCTCCTTGTGAAGCCAAGTCCTAATATATAAGTACCAATTTTTTCTTCCAAGGTGGTGACACATATATTTTCATCTTTGATTCATAGCTAATCCCTTCCCTGCCCCAGTAGCAAGGTTTAACAACCATGGGTGCAGTCATATATATGGAAGCTTATGGCTTTAAATACTCAAAAGAGGAAATAGAGGAGTAGGACATTGACATCCAAAATTAGTATTATAACTCTAAAGGATCCCTATAAGTGCAGTCACATTCATTGTCATCACTGGTGTTCATAGAGCTTGAAACAATTGGTCACCAGCATGGTCATGGCCATTATCATTGGTCAAAATTGGCATTATGGTGAAGAAGTCGTGGGTCCACTTTGATGCACCTATATAGCACCATCATTTTTCTATGGATTATTCCAAAAGTTCTTGTTCAAGAGATATAAGAGCATTTGTAGATATATTTTTCTCTTTTTATTCAATTCCCAAATAGGGATGCATGCAATATTTTTGCATTACATTTCGTGGATTTTTCAGTCTATCCATTGAATGATTTAAAATGTTTTGATGAGGTAGTTTCAATACAATAAATAAAATATATTGGAAACCTATCGTGGAAACCTCATTCCCCCCAAGAAATATACTAAAGTAGGAAATTACACATTGCAATGCCATCTGATGTTGATAGTATTGTGCCATGAAGAGGTATTCTCTTTTTATTGTTGTTGTAGACACTTTTTGGGCCATATAAAGTTTATTTATTATAACATAGGAGCAGTGCATCCTTTGAGCATTAGACAATACATATTGCAATGTTGTGTGAATAGTAGAACATTGTATGATTCTATTTTTGAGAAATTTGTGTGGATTTACGAAATCCTTCACAATTTGAATTGATGGTTTTCAATGATGCTTTGCCTTTGGTAAATAAATTACTACCAAATTACTGGAAAAAAACAAAAAAACAAAAAAATTGGTCAGGAGTACTCAGGTTCCATTCTATTCCATTCATATCATAAAATAAGATTATTTAGCAGGTTGGTAAAAAATTAGAGAGTGCAAAAGTAACCGATCTTACTTAGATTGATTGACCATTTCCAAAGTTTGAAGGAGGGTTTTGTGGCTCTTCCGGTGCTATGTAGAGTTAATTAATGGCTTGTATTCTTTATTATTCGATGATAGCTTTGTACATACTTTGTATTGTTCCATGGCCTATCCAAATGAGTAGCTTGGGTTTATTATTGAAGGATTATCCTTGGAAAACCCATCACCACATTTTCACTTTGAAGCCCTCACATATGATGATGTCAATTTCTTTTATTTAATGACAATTTTCTTCTTGAATTTTGCAAAAATACATTGGAGAAGAGGTGACATTCAATATTACAACATCTTCTCCACATTAGTCTGACAAATTTGCAAAGTTGGCTCCAAAGTTATGAAAGTGCAATATTGCAAGAACAACACTAGAGGCTAGAAGGGTGTTGGGAAAGCTTTCATCGCTATCTTTTGAATTATGGTTTTTATGCGATTATTTTCGTTGATGGTCTTGCTAATAGTCATTTTGCAAGTTTACTTGTTGAATTTGCATTGTAAAAGGGTGTATTTTCAATTGAAGCCAACACCCTTCATTTGTTGAGTTTGAGCTATTAAGAGAATGGCTATAATTGATGAGTTATCCATAGATTTCCCGCTATAGAAGGGTCTACAACAAGCCTGAGACAAACCCCTTAGCCACAAAGGCATCCCCTTGAAGCCAAAATTGCTCTAATACCAAATGCAGCTTTTAACTCTATACAATTAATTGTTCCAAATAGATCCTTAATTAAAATAAAGAAGATGAAATGGAAAATAGGCATATTAACATAGAGATTTTATCCTAGAAACCCAAAATTGGGAAAAATAGCAATATTTTTCAATATATATTTTTCTATACATTGTTATAATACAATATATATTTCACGACATCCATGAACCACCAATCCATTTATCCTGGATTAGAATATAACTATAGTTCCTTAACCAAAACTACAAAACCACCATGCACCACAAAACCACTTTTAGCAACAACAAAAATTACTGAAAATCACCAAAAATAAATGCAATTTTTCAGTAGCATTGTCTCACCCTACTATGCATCGCACATTTTTACAATATATGGAGATAATCATGCAAAAAAATATAATGCATATCCAACAAAGCTAACTAATCTACACCATATTAATAATTTAATGTTTAAAATGAGTTATTATTACAATAATGATACAATTCAAATGCAAATATGAAGTCCTTAAAGTTAAGTTGTTCAGAATTGACAATGGTTCAAAGAAAGAAAAAGATTAACACATCTATATATAAAATTAAGAATATCATATCTTCATATTTTTATACTGATTGATACTTATTGTGGTTTAAAAGTAATGTGCATTCACAATTTTTTTTTAAATAAAAAATTATAGAATTATATTATATATATAATGTATTTTTGTAAATATTCCTTTTTAAAGTAATTTTTTTAATTATATTGTATAATATTTTATATATTTGTAACTTAAAATTATTTATAGTTGGTTAATCTCTGAATGAAGGTAGGTTTCTTGTCCCATAAACAAATAGGTTATATACACCAATTTGGTGTAACTTTAAAATTAAATCATTATTGTTACTATTAAATATAAGTTAAATCTATGTGATAGGGCTAATTAACAAGTTTCATCATGTCATATGTGAGAAGTACTTTCAAGAACATGTTAAGGGCCATAACCCATGTACGATTGCATTGAGAGGCACTCTACAACCCAATATAGTGGGCATGTTGTAGTATAGTGTTAGATTAATGAGGCATTTAATATAAAATTAAATAATAATAAAAATAAAAATAAAACTCACTTCATTATAAGGGAGATGTTGTAGTGGAGCATTGGATAAGGTGTTAGAGTAAAACGTTCAATCAAAAAATAGTAATAATAAAATATAATATTAGCTCCATTAAAAAAGTATTTAAAAATATCAAATAATAATGATTCATATTCATAAACATGATATTTCAAAATGCCATGTTTTAATTTAATTAATGACCATATAAAGACTTAACACTTACAATATCTCTCTAAATATATCTAAATATAATTTATGTTATGTTTATCACATTTAAAAACACGGAAAATTTTAAGGGTGGGAATTTATCTTAGAGTTTAGAAACCTTAGCAAATCTTACTAGTCTCCAACATGTAAACTATAAAATGTTGGGTGATATTTTTGTAAAAACATTCAAATTTTAAATGATTCTATATAGTCTCTATAAAATTTTGGTGATTTTTATGGTAAAGAAATCTTATCCTTATAAATTTTGGGCAATTTTTTTTTTTTAAATGAATTGGTTGATTACTTTTTAGAAAAAAAAACCATGGAAAATTGGTCTTTTTGCGAATATCAACCCCTAAAATTTTCCTTTGTTTAAAAAATTAATTTATAATTATTATAAAAAAAGTTAATGAAAAATATCATATGTTTATTATGAGGTTTTAATATAATTAAAAAATAGAATATTTTATATATAGATTATAAATTTATATGTAATATAAATAATATTATAAAGAATAAACATACATATATCATAACTATAGATCTATTAATGTCATGGCCCCAGGGCCTCCTATGGTCACAAGGCACCTTTCTGGCGTACCGCAATCCCTCAAGAATGTGATACCAATGTGTTTCACCTCTATCTCATGGAGTATAGAGCTACTTCACCCAAACTACACTTCACAGTAAGTTTATTTATATAATCTCTATATCATTAGTTATGCAGTGGAATATTTTAATTCTATGATATAGGGCAAGTAATCTTACTATAACTTCAATGAAAATTATATTCATATGAGTAGCAACATCACCATCACATCATCTTCAATTAATAGAAATTATAAACATCATATGCAAGATAAAATCATCATCATAAGCATGCATAATTTCATTGGAAATGGCCCTTTGACCTTCTATTTTTATTAAAAATGTATGTACATCAACTACCTGAGACAATGGCTTGCTTAAACAAAAATTTGAAGCCAAACCTATGGAGTATATAAGGAAATACAACCACGAAAATCTAATGACCCCATAGGTCCACCCTACCACCCTATCATGGGCCACCCTCTTCTTCCTTTGCAAGTTGTTTCCATGCTCTGGTTGGTTGGCTTAGTTAGCTTGTCCTTGTCTTTGGGCCCTACTTTTCGAAGGCCCAAGCCCTCACTCTTGGCTTCCTTCTCATCTTGCAACTTGTCCTCCTACATACACAAGCTCTCCATGTTTTTTCGGTCCTCCCTTGGCCCATTTGGTTATGTTTCGGTTGGTCTTCATCCTTGTTTTGTTCTTTCCTTTATCTGTTCTATCATGCACATACTTATATCATTAGAGACCCTTTGTGTGACTTCCTCTCTGCCCCACTATGTATGTCAGTTCAGTCGGGTTGAAGCTCCTTCCATGCATTAACCTCAAACTTTCGTTCTGTAGGGGACCAAATTTTTGCTCTATCGAGCGGCGAATTTATGTTCTGTCAAGTGTCAAATTTCATTATGCACGCTCGACTCACCCAACTTGTCTTAGCTAATGCCAAATTTTCATTTCATCAAGAACCAAATCTTCATTATACCCACTTGATTCACTCACCTTCTCTTACTCAACACAAAAATTCATCTCACTTGTGTGGGTGACACCAAATTTTGACTCTCCCATCTTAGCAACACCAAATTTCATCTCACTCGCCTTGGGGACTCAACACACAACCATTCCACTAGGGCACCCCTATTTTAGTCCAACTCGTCCCATTTCGACCTCATATTCTTGATCACTTGTATAGGGGCATTTTGATCCATGTCCTAGGGTGGCCATGCTACTCCCCATGGTGTTGTCTTGGGCCTCCTCATCCATCACTAGGCCAAGTCAAGTCCTCAATCACCAACATCCATCATGCCACCAAGATGCCTATGCACACCTAATGCAAATCCCAAGTGTCAATTTTTCAACACCTATGTTGGTGCGATCTCGCCCAACATCCTCTTTCATCACATTTCTTGCAATATCTTCATCTCAAATCGTGTGATGGGGATGTCGCCCGTTGTGCACACCTTAGTTAAAGGTGCACTCAACTCTAGGGCCTGGTATTAAGATTAGGAGGATGAAATCATCAAAAGTGAAAACTTTTTTTTTACTTTTACACTTGAAAAGAGGTTTGTATCTTGAGAGATTTAATTCTTCTCAGCATTTGATAAATCTTGAAATAAGATGGATCTATTCTAATTAAATCAATAAGTGTTTAAACCAAGTCCTTTGAAATTACATACCACTCTTAGTTAAAAAATACTTACATGAATCAAAGATGCAATGAGGTTCAACTATAAGGAATCTAACTTTTAAACCAAGTATAAGGGTATGACGAAGTGGTATCCCTGTTGTATGTTACATTAAAAAAAGTATATGTTGATTTTTACATAAATAGATTGGAATTCAATAATTATTATTATTATTGAAATTTGTAATTATTATATTATATTTTTAATTAAAATTCTGTAGTGAACTATCATATAAATTATCTATCTTTATATTGAAATATTATATATTTTAATTATTTCAATATAAAACATGTTTTCCGATTTTTCCCTATTATAATTTAATTGATTTTTAAATTAAATTCATTTTTATTAATATATTTATTATTAGTAGTTTTTTTTTTTCCATCTAATAAAAGTTTGATTTTCTTTCTTAATTTAAATATATTCATTTATGTTTTCTTCACTATTTTAAAGGAAGTAATCAATAAAGTTTCCCATTTTAAAAAGTTAAAAGTTTAATTGTTTTATGTTTTTGTTCTTAATGTATTTTTAATGCACTAAGAGATTTAAAAGCTTGAAAACCTAGACATTGAATTTATCCATACTTAAAAGATGCAAATTTTATAAAATGGAATTGGAATCTCATGATATATAACATTTCATTTTCATGATCACACCATTTGAGCTACCTCTAAAGGTTAAATAGTTTAAAAAATATTTAATTCTAAAAATAATTAATTTTTTTAGAAATTTCATAAAATCCTTAGCAAGTTGAATCTTTTCACAAAAAAATATCTCAAACATTTTATAGTTTCATTTAAAGAATCAATAAGATTCACCAAAGTTTATACACTTTAAAATAAATATAGATGAATAAAATTTTCCTTAACATGAAAGCTCTAATGTAGAAAACTAGACTATATGTACAGGCATGGGCACACCTATATCTTAGAAAAAAATGGCAATGAATGATGGTGATATAATGGTTTTAAGGTTTTCTTTCAAATTGGATGTTGGACCAATGATTTGGTCATCAAAATTGGTTTTTACTAAGCATGTGTCTAATCATGGGAAAGAGCAAATTTCAGCCTTTTCGCATACCCCAATCTATGAACTACTGCTTCTGCAAAATTTCAGGTCGAGCTTCTTAAGCTCTAAGTCTATGAGATTCCACATGTGCCTTAATATTGAGGGAAGTGATGTCCTAGAGTGTCGTAGAAGGAATTTTCCACATCCCCTTAGTTTCCCTGTTCGTCGCCTTCAGGCTGGAGATGTGGATTTTGGGTGACAAGGAAATCACAGTCGAGATATTCACCTTCATTGAGACAGTGGAATCAGAGAAGGATGAGATTCAAGGGGACCATGTCATATATTGGTGTGGCTTGTTCCAACTCATATGAGGAGGGCCCTTGGGCTCTAGGGAAATGAACAGGGTGCTCATGAAGTGTTTGAGTAAATGACTGAATGAGATAGGTGGGGCAGTGTTGCTTGTGTTTATAATGTGTTTGACAAAAGGCCTCTATAAGAGGTGGAGGGTAGTCCATTGATTTCTCCTTCGCTTTCTATGCACAGGGACTCTTTTAGAGCCCTATTTCCTAGAAATATCTTGATAACCAAGAAATTTAGTTTGAGACTCTCCCAATTTCACAAGTTTTTTAAATTCTCTTTCTTGAAGGACTCTTTGTATCACATTGTCAGTCGTTCATTCGGTATTAATGCTTACTGCTAAACTTCAGGAGTGCACAGGAATACCTATTTCTCTTTTAAGGCTTCTTTATGAAGGTAGGATACTTGAGGAGGATTTCCTTCTAAGTGACTATGGTATCAACAAAGATGCTTCAATCTCCCTTGTTACAAGGCTAAAGGGAGGGGTTAAGGGTGGTGGGGCTCCTTCTACCTCCAAGACTATGTCTTTTAAAGATGCCCTCTATCCTGGCTCTAGCTCTTTGAATTTTAAGGATATTTTAGGCCCTAGATTTGTGGTGGAGCATTCTATGAACACTCCACTCCTAGAAGTGATAGAGGTCAATACCAATCTCACAGTAGCTGAATTTTTAAGAAAGGTGATTATATGTCATTTTAACAGTTTTTGGCCTTCTTCATCTACCCTTAGGGATTAAGTTGTTCATAACTGGAATCAGAATTTGGAGTTGATATATTGTTCAAAAGGATTTTTTGTGGTGGTCTTCAAAAGTATCGAGGATAAGCATAAAATCCTTGATCAAGGCCCATGGTTAAGGGGATGTGTGGATAGTCAGTGATGTCGTGGTTCCCAAGCTTCAATCCTCCTACTATGTAGGAAATTACCACTTCAATTTGGGTCATTTTCCCAACTTTTGCATTCATTTTTCCCATATGGATCTCTTAGAAAAAGTGGGAAATTTAATTGGTGAATTCATCAAAATCAATGGGGAAATACTATCAAAAGGATTCTACACCTACATCATCATTTGTGTTGAATTTGATCTTAATAAAGGTCTACAAGATAAAATAGAGCTCAAGTGCAATGGAAAGGTGTTTTCTTGGCCCTTGGACTTTGAAAATAAAACTTTATAATATAGGGATTTCCAATAGGATGGACACCTATAGAATATTTTTCCCTTTTCAAAAGAGACAACATCCCGCAGACATCTAAGACTTCCAATTGCGGTTGGAGAGAGCATAATGAAGCAAAAGGATCCAAGGATTCTATTGATTAGAGGAGGGATAATACGCAACAATCAAAGGCATCTTTAGGAAAGTCAATTCTCCTAGTTTCTGTTGGAGGCCAAAGGGCACCGTCTCACTCCCCAGCAAGGAAAATCCATCTTAGTAATGAGAAAGAACGAGTGTCAGGATTAAGTTTGATGAAAACAAGTGGGCTCAAAAGAACACATGAATCAGATCTTTCTGACAATGAGAAGGAGATGAAAAACATCATTGATTTTATGGATCTAAATTTATATCACAAAAATGATCACATGAATTTAGTTTTAATGGACCTTTTTAATAAAACGAGTTGGACAAGTATCCACCTAAAAGAGGGGAATGAAGAAAAATCAGGGATTTGTCTTGAGAGTTAACTTCATGTATGTGGGACGATGTACTATGATGTATTTTTGCATGACACCCTACTTTGGTGCAGGGATGGTGTGTGTGGCTCTTATTTTCAAGGATAAGCCAAGGTTTGCTCAACTTGTCTCCTAGTTTTTTTCAAGTTTGGGGCATTCTTTGGTTCCTGTTGTTGCTTTGTTGCAAGGAGGGTATGAATAGCTCTTTTTGTGTGTTCCACGGTGTGTTGGAAAGTTTCTTGGTTCTGCTTGCATGGTACTCTCTTTGGTCTACGTCTCTGACATGGTGCAAGTCAGGTTTTCATTGTTTTTAATGAATGAGGATGTTGTGGTTAGCAATATGCCTTTTGGTTTCAATTGTTTTGAAATATATCTAGTTCGCAATGTAGACATGTTCAAATTTGGTGTGTGTTTATCTTTTAATGGTGTGTTTGTTTCATTTGATGGTAATCGTGGCCCTATTTAGCTATTAGTATCCTGTGGTTATGCCCATAATCGTGTTTAGCTTGAAGTTAAAGGAACTGTTTATTTTATTTTATTCAAAATAGTCTATGAGATGGCACCTCTTGCTTAACTTGTGATGTAAAAATGGAGTGGGAAAGAGTTTTTAATGGGTTTGTTCTAATTCTTAGATTAAATGGTAGTTTTTCCCAATCACCTTTGTAAATTTTGCTTCCGGAATGAAATATAAAGTGATTATATTTACAAAAAAAATGTAGAAAACTAGACTAAACATATAATCGCGAAAACAATATTTAATTTTTCGAAAATTCTAATAGTGTTCTCACAATACTTTTACCAAATAATATCATTTTAAATATTCATAAAAGGTAAATCCTTAAATAGTAGAGGGTATTGGAAAAATATATTCATAGCTTTATCTCATAATGCAAAAAAGATAAATTGTATTACATACAACTTAATTATTTTGCAAACTTTCAACTTAAATGTAGGTTTTGTTACGATGTGAACAATGTTTGTCTTCGTTTAGAGTGTTTTGGGAGGCTTAATTTTTCTCTTCATAAATGGTAGCAATAAGTGTTGATTTTTCCACGACACTCAGGAATTAGGTTTGAGTGTAAATTCATGATCACAAACACACACAAATGCCAAAACACTTCTACTTTTCACAGTGGAATAACAAATAGTAGTGAATCAACCAATACACAAGACATTTTTTAACACAACACTTGTTATATTGCAAAACTTTAATACAACAAACTTAGGGCTCATGCACCAAGGATCGTGGCCCTTACAATCAGCCCTAATACAATAAAACAATGGGGGCTTGTTATCAACAAATATTATGTCCCTGAAAAAAGTAATCTTGACCTACTTGTTGATGGTGTGCATCCACAATCCACATACCTTGAACACTTATGGCGGGTGCTTTGCCTTCCCTTCTGTTGATCACACAACTTCTTCTCCCTCAAAAATCATGCACCTATAGATCAACAATCTTCCATTTCCAATGATCACTACTTCTCATATGTCACTGAACTTTGGCCCACACAAGTCTACCCACTAGCTACTCCTTTGCTTCACCAAAGACACCAACATATAGGGACTTCACCATTTCCCACTTTTGATCTCTCTACTACTCCAAATATGACCAGAATTAGGACTTAGAGGCATCCTTCTTATCACTGAATTTAACCTCCTATAACTTACTAAACTAGGAAAAAATGACCATCCCTCTTATCATTAATTCTTTACCCCTGAGGTCAATAACCAAGAGCCCAAACAACTTGGCCACTTAATAGTTAGAAGCTTGCCCTTGTCCATTGTACTAGGGATATCCAAAAAACCACTAACAACCATTGAAAAAATTGTACATATCTTGTTCTTTCATTTTTCTTCAAACACATTAAACATCCCTTACATCACTTAGCATTCATCAACATAAAAGAAACAAACACATACCTTCCAAGATGTTACAAGTAGCCTTTAAAACTCCACAGTTATGAGGTATTCGTACCTTTGTTAGGGCTCCTATAGCAACCACATACCTACCCTAATTTGGCATGTTCAGAGCTCCAGTAAACAATGCAAAACCCCCCTTAAAACATATGTCGTTCCCTTATAAAATATATGGCCCTATTCCATCAACAAGTCAGACCTTTTAGCCCTCCAAAACAAGCCTTATGACCCTTCCAAAACCCTTGTCATAGGAGTATCAACCATCCTTTGCTAAAAAGTAAATATGCAACTAGAATCATAGAGATATTTACACAAGCATGTACCCAAATTTCTCCTTACAAACTCAACTAGCCTCCCTAACTCGGTTAATCAGAACATAAGAAAAAGACACAAGTTCCTCCTCTTCTCCACTTCAGACTTGATTCTATAGGTTTTTAGTTGCCTCAAATTTCTTCTTTTCACTTGATGAGATTCATTTGGATGTGTTTTGAATGAGGTTCACTTGTTTCCTTTTTATAAAGCTCCTGGTGGACTTCTCTTATCCACCAAGGGTCACTACCTAACACTAAG
Organism: Pinus taeda; assembly: GCA_000404065.3. Lineage (NCBI taxonomy): Eukaryota > Viridiplantae > Streptophyta > Pinopsida > Pinales > Pinaceae > Pinus > Pinus taeda. The sequence continues at coordinate 403,346 of APFE030963267.1, read as the reverse complement.
ACAAACTTAGCAAATTATTAAAACTCTGTAAAACATAAGACATAAAAATACTTCATCAAACTAACACCACCACATTGAATCGTTAGGTGCCCCTTAGCTCCTTAAGTCTGACCCACATGACCTCAAGAATCAAACCATCAATAATCACACTTGGTTTCGTGCCCACGACTTTGGGTGCAAAACCCACTGCTTGGGTACACTTGTCCACAAATCCCATGTGGGTCAAACTTCTCCCAAAACTTGCACCCTAGGGTGTGGGAGTACCTCCCAGACTATATAAATCAACACTCCTTCTTATAAAGGGAGGTACTTCCACCACTTGGAAGTATCTCATCATCATCGTCACTAGTGACACTAGCCCAACTCCTAGCATTCACCATTGTAACATACCTTATAGAATGAATCATTCTTGTCTTGGTATTGTCTCTGCCACTAGAAGTTTCCTGCTTCTTCTTCATATCTTGATAGCCCTTCATTTCATCCCACAATTCCTTCTTGCCAATTGTAAAATTCCACTTACTCCCAACAGGGCCACATGCTCTTCTCGGGTTGCAAATCTCCCTCTAAAACTACAAACTCCCACTAGAACTTGGCTCTCTCTAAGCCTCAGGAACCTGCACTTTCTTCTCATGGTCTAAAGGCTTTCATGTAAGCCAGTATAGACCATGCTCCCTAACTCCAACGACAACTCCAGTAGATTTAGATTCCCTAGGCCTAAGTCTCACTTTGCCATCCTTGAAAACCATCTCAAACACCTTCACCTCAGTCACTGAGAAAGACAACATGTTGTATCTAAGCTCCAGTAATACATCTTGAACTCATAAAAACCAACTTGAATCCATCCTGAATGACACAACAACTAGTCCTTTGATCTCTTTTTGACTCTTGTTTCCAACCACCATTTGCAACTTCGAGTCACATTCAGTTAGAGTCTCGAACACTTCACATGAACATATCATATGCTTTGACGCACCACTATCCATGTGCCATGTAGTACCATCAATAGTTTTATTGGAGAAATGAGAAACCAAAGAAAAATATTCATCATATAACCTTCTCGAGAGGTTATCCAACTCAGAAGGAGTAGTTACACCTAATATCTCTTTCCCCTTCTTCTTCTCATTATCACCCTTCTTCTTCTTCATACATTTTGTTGAATAATGACCATATTCACCACAATTGAAAAACTTCATCTTACTCAAGTCCTTATTTTGGTTTCCCTTCATCCTTCCTGCAAGAGCTACGTTATCATTAAAGTATTATTCTTCTTATGGAGTTCCTTGTCTTGCATTTCCTCTTCAATGAATTCATCCCACAACTTGTTCCAGTCTCACAATTTCTCTTTAATGACGATCCCTCTGATGAAGAGCTTCCATTCCTTAGTAAACCTTTTTAAATAAATACCCACTATCTCATAATATGAAATAATTTCACCGATGGTAACAAGCTCATCTTGAACTTGAGAAAATATCATTAGATACGAGACCATTACTTCATCATTCGACATCTTGGTGCTCTTCAACTTATCTTTCAATACTAATCAGTTTCATTCTTATTCTGGAACATATCTTGAAGATATTTCCATATCTCATGGGCAGAGCACTTCCTAGATGGATTAAGTATCAAATGATCTTTAACACCTTCTAGGATTATCAACTTCACCTTTGTGTCCAACTCCTAATATGCTTCCAACTCCTTAGGTATTGTTGGTTTCTTGATCTCCATGTCGAAAAATTCCCATATCTTATTCACCATAAAGGTTAAATTGATCCTTTCCTTCCAATGACTATAGTTGGACAACCCATCCAACCTATTCTCATATCACATACCAATCAACAACTTCGCCATTTATATTAGAGATTAAATAATAATGGAACCAACTCCCTCTTGACTTGTACAATGTGCACATTCATATTCATTGGCCCTTCAAAGTAGCTCTAATACCAAGTTGATTTTTCCATGGCACTCAAGAATCACATTTGAGTCTGAATAAAAAATCATAAACACACTCAAATCTCACAACACTTCTAATTTGCACAACAAAATAACAAAAAACAATGAATCAACTCGTACACAAGAAAAATTTTAACCCAACGCTTATTATATTACAAAACTTTAATACAACAATCTTAGGGCTCATGTAATAGGGATCATGGCCTTTACAATCATCCCTAATACAAGAAAAATAGGGCTTAGTATCAAAAACTATGATGACTAATCTATCCCTAAACAAAGTAACCTTGACCTACTTGTTGATGGTTCACATCCACAGTCCTTCAGTCCAAATACCTTGAACACTTCCAGTGGATGCTTTGCCTTCCCTTATGTTGATCACACAACTTTTTCTCCCTCAAAAAATGTGCACCTCCATCTCAACAATATGTCACTGTCAATGAGCATTTCTCCTCCAATGTCGCTAAACTTTGGCCCACACAAATTTTGCCCACTAGGTGCTCCTTTTCTTCACCAAAGACACCAGCAGATAGGGACTTCACCACTGCCCACTTCTAATCTCCTTTTTTCTCCAAATATTACCAAACTTATGGCTTGGAGGTTTCCCTCTTATCACTAAAGTTGAGCTCCTACAACTCACTAAACTAGGGCATAATGACCAACCCTCTTATCATTAATCCTCCACCCTTAAGGTCAATGAACTAGAGCCCAAACCACCTACCCACTTAATAGTGACAATATCTCCCTTGTCCACTATATAGGGTCTCTCCAAACAGCTAGTAACAACCCTCCAACAAATTGTACATAGGTTTTTATCCAGTATTGTTCAAACACATTAAAGAACCCCTACATCACTTTGCATTCATCAGCATAAAAGAAGCAAACACATACCTTCCAAAACATTACAAGTAGCCTTGAAAACTCCATGATCATGAGCACAACTATGAGGTATTCGACCCTTTGCTAGGGATCTTGTACCAACCATAGGCTTTCCATAATTTGTCTTTTTCATACCTCCAATAAACAATTCAAAACCTCCCTTGAAACTTGGTTTATCCCTTCAAAATATGTGGCCATGTTCCATTAACAAGTCAGACCTTTCGTCCCTCCAAAACAAGCCTTGCAGCCCCTCCAAAACCCTTGTCACATGAGTCTCATCCCTCCTTCATTGAACAGTAAGTTTGCAGCCAAAATCATAGATATATTTGCACAAACATGTGCCCATATTTCTCCTTATAAACTCTGTCAACCTCCTCCCAAACTTGGCCAATTAGAACATAAGAAAAGGACATAAGCTCCTCCTCTTGTCTAGTTCAAATTTTCTCCTATAGGTTTGTGACTTCCTCATATTGTTTTTTTTTGCTTGATGAGATGCAATTGGATGTGTTTTGAATAAGGTTCAATTGTCTCCTTTTTATAGAGTTCTTTGTGGACTTCTCTTAGCCACCAAGGGTCACTACATTACACCAAGTTGACCTTAACAAATTGTTAAACTCTAAATATATGTATGTATATACACACACACACACACACATATATATATATATATATATAGATAGATAGATAGATAGATATATTCATCCAACTAACACCATGACATTGAAGCCTTAGGTTCCCCTTAGCTCCTCAAGGGTGGTGTACATGACCTCAATTATCAAACCATCAAGAATCACACTTGGTTGCACGCCAACAATTTTGGGTACAAAACACATTGCTTAGGTACACTTGCCCACAAATTCCATGTGGGCCAAGCTTCTCCCAAACCCTTTACCCTAGGGTGTGGGAGTACCTCCCAAGCTACACAAATCAATAATGAGCATAACACAACATTTCAATAAGATGTCTTATGGGTAAGGAGTGGAAGCAAAACCTAGATAATGAATACTTAACTTTGAGATGCAGATTATGTCTTAATAACTACATTCTACATCATGAGTCTATCACAACCTATTATGAATATATCTGAATTAAGGTAGTGACAAGGTTTGGAGGCAAAAACTATATTATCAACACTTCGCCTTCAGATGTAGATCATGCTTTGAGTATAATCTACATCTTTGAGTATGCTTTGAGTGAAATCTTGTTTAAACAAAAGTATGGAGATCATCACGTCTTCCAAGAATCTCCTCGAAAGGAAGGTCAAAATGCAAAATCAAAAACCCACTTGGTGGAAAGATGCTAAACAACACCATTATTTAATAGAATTTAGTAAAGGTCGCAAAGGTTGGGATTGAAGATGAAAGAAGAATCACTTATGGAGGACATTATATTTAAAACATAACATATTGTGTTGCCTCCCCAAATACTCTTTGAGGGCAGGGGGGAATAATAAACAGGTTGGATTGAATATTTTTAATAATAAAATTTCATTTACATTCAAAAAATGTTGGAGTGATAATTAGGGTATACAAATAAACTCTTCCTATGATTTATGTTTGAGTGATAATTAGGGTATAAAGGTAAATTTCTTGCTAAGATTTATTGTTAAGAGGGGCTCCCAATCAAATGTAGTTCCTTGATTACATATTTAATGCTTGTTATCCTTCTCTCATTCTTCATTTATGTCTAAAGTCTATATTACCCACTTAGCGCAGAGGCTTGGCCTTGGACGCAAGTTTTAATCCCCATTCCTCCCCAATTTCTTAGTGTACACCACAACTCCCACTTTACTTTATGAAATCCATCATTCTCCCCATAATTGTTGGGAGATAGACAACTCATAAAGGCTTTATCTTGCTTCTAATATCCACTATTATAGGGCACCCCACAAAAATACCAGTAAACATGTGTTATTACAAGATCTTTGGTGCAAATTTGAAACTTGATTACAAATGGCATGGACTTGGAAGTCAATTTATCAAACCTATTTTAAATACTTTGGACCACAACCTCCCATGTTCCTTGTGATGGTCTTGGAAGGAAAATGAGATGTTCAAAAATTTGAAAATTTGGCCTCAAAGGATCCAACATCATTTGTGACTCTTTGATTAGCAAGGAGGCTAACATTTAATTTATTGGTGTCACTAGGTTTTATCTTGTTGAATTATAGACCTAAAGTTTACATAAAAAAATAAAAGCCATTCCATGGTTTTAACCCAAAGCCAATGATCCTTATGGATGGTGAGGAACATGTCATGTGAAAAATATCCATTAATAAGATATTGAGAGTCATTTTCAAGGAAATGGATGTGCCCAATCAAAACTTTACCTACTCAATTACAAATGTGTTGTAGCGGCTACAACCACCCTCCAAAATTTTTCCTTAGCTTCATTTTTTAGCCTCCCTACCAACCATCCTTAGCAGCATGTCCTTCACAATCAAGTACATATGCATCAACAAAGTTTTAGTGGCTCGCCAACCTATGCATGTCAACTTGCTTGTCTCCCATAACAGTTTTCCATTCTGGATTAGGTAATTTTCTAGCTGAGATGTTCACTCAAAAAATTGCAAAATTCTGGAGGGGAACCAACCTTCCCTCCATAAATTGCACAATCCTTCTTGGTTTCTTGTTGGGCTCCAGAATTGTGCAATCCAACCAGGCACCCCTCCTTCATAAACTTGCATAATCCAGCCTAACACTAGGCTTCAACCCATAAATTGCACAATTCTGGGAGGCAGTGACCTATTGACCCCATAAATTGTGTGATGCCTAAGGGACAGCCATCCCTGCCCAACCCAGAAACTATGCAAATCCCTCTCCTAGGCTTGCAGACTGTTGCATGTGCCTTTCGATTAACCGGTTCCCTCCAGGACTGAGCAATCCCAATTTTCCTGCATGGGCTGCTTTTTCCCAAAATAGCAAAAGGTAACATGCAAAAAGCATACCTAAATTTTAGGGATCTATTTTTAGCAGTTGGAGGTTACATCCAAAGATAGTTTTAGAAACTTCCCTCCAAGTGTCGCTTTTTCCCAGATTTGTGGCATATGCATCATAAGCCTCAAACTTATTTATTTGACGTTGCAGAGGTCATTCCTCACATCGATCTTGGAGCTCTGACATCCCATAGCACATCTAGGAGTCTTCAACACATTTAGCTCAGTTGTTTCTGGGTAATTATGCTTTTAATGTAATTTGTTGCTTTTCATGTAATTTGTTGCTTTTCATGTCATTTGTTGCTTTTCTATCTCTTTTCGTACTTCACTTGGTATGAATGTTGTTTGCTTAGTTTTTTTGAACGCCTAATGTCATTTTAATGTATATTAGCTAGTGGGAGCATCGTTTTAGTTTTTGTTTGCATCTCACTGTTGTCACATGCATGACATTATTTTGTACTAACGGTCATCGTTGCGGCGACTCATTTCACACACATGCATGCGTTCCCGTTCTATGAATCCCGCATTCACTATTTGCATGCATGATCATTCACTCTTGCTTACACTCAGTCTCACCATGAATCCAAAACTTTTCATGTTCTCAGTTGCTTGTCAGAGGGTTTGGGTTCCCTTGGCTTGAACCATGCCTTACCCATACAAAAATGTGCATTTTTGGAAGTGAAGTCTCTACCTTCCCTCTAGAAATTATGCAAATATGGCCCAGCACTGGCCTCCAGGCTTGAATTGCGCAATTCTGGGAGGCAGAACCCTGTTCTCCCAGGAAATTGGGCAATGCAGTCTCTGAGCATGAATGTCCTTGCTGACTGAAATTGTGCATTGCGCAGTTTCAGTCCTCAGCAGGCCAAGTTGGATTGTGCATTGCACAGTTCCAGTATTCAATCAGCCTCCTGATAGCCCGGATTGTGCTTTGCATAGTTCTGGTAGTTAGTCTCCCAGCCTCCCTATGAAAATTATGCAATCTTTATTGCCAGTCACCGATGATCTGAAAATGGAATGTACTTGAAAAAGGGTGCAAGGTATCCATTTTCATTTATGTAAATGAGTGCACAAATACTCCAAGTTTAAATCTGCAAATATGTCAACTTCTTATTTCTAATACAAAGATAAACTGTAGGGGCATTTACTGGATATGTCACCTCTAAAGAGAGGATGAGATCTAAAAGCTAAAGTTCTTGCTAAGATTTATTGTTAAGAGGGGCTCCCAATCAAATGTAGTTCCTTGATTACATCTTTAATGCTTGTTATCCTTCTCTCATTCTTCATTTATTTCTAAAGTCTATATTACCCACTTAGCACAGAGGCTAGGCCTTGGACGTAAGTTTTAATCCCCATTCCTCCCCAATTTCTTAGTGTACAACACAACTCCCACTTTACTTTATGAAATCCATCATTGTCCCCATAATTGTTGGGAGATAGACAACTCATAAAGGCTTTATCTTGCTTCTAGTATCCACTCTTATAGGTCACCCCACAAAAATACCAGTAAACATGTGTTATTACAAGATCTTTGGTGCAAATTTGAAACTTGATTACAAATGACATGGACTTGGAAGTCAATTTATCAAACCTATTTTAAATACTTTGGACCACAACCTCCCATGTTCCTTGTGATGGGTTTGGAAGGAAAATGAGATGTTCAAAAATTTGAAAATTTGGCCTCAAAGGATCCAACATCATTTGTGACTCTTTGATTAGCAAGGAGGCTAACATTTAATTTATTGGTGGCACTAGGTTTTATCTTGTTGAATTATAGACCTAGAGTTTACATAAAAAAACAAAAGCCATTCCATGGTGTTAACCCAAAAAAAATGATCCTTATGGATGGTGAGGAACACGTCATGTGAAAAATATCCATTAATAAGATATCAAGAGTCATTTTCAAGGAAATGGATGTGCTCAATCAAAACTTTACCTACTCAATTACAAATGTGTTGTAGCGGCTACAACCACCCTCCAAAATTTTTCCTTAGCTTCATTTTCTAGCCTCCCTACCAACCATCCTTAGCAGCGTGTCCTTCACACTCAAGTACATATGCTTCAACAAAGTTTCAGTGGCTCGCCAGCCTATGCATGTCAACTTGCTTGTCTCCCATCATAGTTTTCCATTCTGGATTAGGTAATTTTCTAGCTGAGATGTTCACTCAAAAAATTGCACAATTCTGGAGGGGAACCAACCTTCCCTCCATAAATTGCACAATCCTGCTTGGTTTCCTGTTGGCCTCCAGAATTGTGCAATCGAACCAGGCAGCCCTCCTTCATAAAATTGCACAATCTAGCCTGACACTAGGCTTCAACCCATAAATTGCACAATTCTGGGAGGCAGTGACCTATTGACCCCATAAATTGTGTGATGCCTAAGGGACAGCGATCCCTGCCCAACCCAGAAACTATGCAAATCCCTCTCCCAGGCTTGTAGACTATTGCATGTGCCTTTCAGTTAACCGGTTCCCTCCAGGATTGAGCAATCCCGATTTGCCTGCATGGGCTGCTTTTTCTCGAAATAGAAAAAGGTAACATGCAAAAAGCATACCTAAATTTTAGGGATCTATTTTTAGCAGTTGGAGGTTACATCCAAATATAGTTTTAGAAACTTTCCTCCAAGTGTCGCTTTTTCCCAAATTTGTGGCATGCGCATCACAAGCCTCAAACTTATTTATTCAACGTTGCAGAGGTCATTCCTCACATCGATCTTGGAGCTCTGACATCCCATAGCACATCTAGGAGTCTTCAACACATTTAGCTCAGTTGTTTCAGGGTAATTATGTTTTTCATGTAATTTGTTGCTTTTCATGTAATGTGCTGCTTTTCATGTCATTTGTTGCTTTTCTATCGCTTTTCGTACTTCACTTGGTATGAATGTTGTTTGCTTGGTTTTTTTCAACACTTGATGTCATTTTAATGTATATTAGCTAGTGGGAGCATCGTTTCAGTTTTTGTTTGCATCTCTCTATTGTCACATGCATGACATTATTTTGTACTAATGGTCATCGTTGCGGTGACTCGTTTCACACACATGCATGTGTTCCCATTTTATGAATCCTGGATTCACTATTTGCATGCATGATCATTCACTCTTGCTTACACTCAGTCTCACCATGAATCCAAAACTTTTCATGTTCTCAGTCGCTCATCGGAGGGTTTGGGTTCCCATGGCTTGAACCATGCATTGCCCAGACAAAAATGTGCATTTCTGGAAGTGAAGTCTCTACCTTCCCTCCAAAAATTATGCAAATATGGCCCAGCACTAGCCTTCAGGCTTGAATTGCACAATTCTGGGAGGCAGAACCATGTTAACCCAGAAAATTGGGCAATGCAGTCTCTGAGCATGAATGTCCTTGCTGACTGAAATTGTGCATTGCGTAGTTTCAGTCCTCAGTAGGCCAAGCTGGATTGTGCATTGCACAGTTCCAGTAGTCAATCAGCCTCCTTACAGGTCGGATTGTGATTTGCATAGTTTTGGTAGTTAATCTCCCAACCTCCCTATGATAATTGCACAATCTTTACTGCTAGTCACCGATGATCTGAAAATGGAATGTACTTGAAAAAGGGTGCAAGGTATCCATTTTCATTTATATAAATGAGTGCACAAATACTCCAAGTTGAAATCTGCAAATATGTGAACTTCTTATTTCTAATACAAAGATAAACTGTAGGGGCATTTACTGGATATGTCACCTCTAAAGAGAGGATGAGATCCAAAATCTACCTGACCCTCTACAGACTCTGCCTAAAGAAATAAGAAGTAAACACTCAGATTCAATTAAAAATATACCTTGCTTGAACTTGACATTATGCGGAATTTTAGCTTGAAAGAGGTGCATGTTTTTTCTTTTGTTTATGTGTTTTAACTTGATTTGTTTCAGCTAATATTAAACATATATATCAGACATATAAGGCAACAAGTAAAAATCACACATAACGACAAATTTAATAAGGAGTTTGCCCCAATCTCATGGGCTATGTCTCCTGTGAGCTCTAGCCAACTAGACTTAGCTCTTTGGGATTATGGCTTGAATTCTTTTACAAGTTCCACACTCAACTCCAAAAGGTTACTAACTAAACCTATGGGTTTACAAAAACCATATACATCCCCGTCATGGATGTCCTCTTTGTGCAGGTAGATCTAGGTTCCCTTGGACTTGATTCCTTCAGTATGTGCACTAAGCTTCCCTGAGCTTCTTAATGGCACAAACTCCTTAAAAATGCTTCAAATGCCTCTGAAACCTTTGCTAATTTCTCCAGCAGATATCTGACATAAACAAATGACTGTTCATTTGCTCAAAATGAGCACTGCATCCTCGATCTAGACCTTTTCCCATGGTTGGATCTGGGCTACCTGGAACTTCTCTTCAACATCTCGGCCTTTAGAAGTCTCCAAATGCTTCTGAAAACACCTTCATTGGATTCAGAAGGTTCTTTACAGCAAAAATAGGCTTTTTTCCACCTCAAATAGATGAACCTAGGCCAGCACAACTCAATCACTAAAATGGCCCTGGTGGCTCCTGGAACTTCCACAAAGCAAAATCACCTGCAAATGACCTATGTTCACTGTGAAACCTGTGCCAATGGCTTCAGAAGGTTGAAGAGACCCAAAATCAAAAACAAATTCATCCAAAAATGACTTTCCTAGCCAAAGTTATGGCTCCTTAAAGTTTTCTCCCAGTGTTCACTGAAATAACTCCAGATAACTTTAGTTTGAGGCCAGATAGGCCGGCCAAATATGGCGGGACCACCCAAATTTGGCGCCTCCGCCAAATCTGCTGCCAAACAACCTGTGACCACCGGATCAACTGTTTGTTAAAGGCGCATGTGACTAGATTGATAAATGGGTGGTGGTCCTTGGATTCCACACTGGAAGTTTGGTTGGACTACCGTTAAAGTGCATGTTACACCCGAAATTCCACGGAACGTGAACAACGTTGCATAACCGTTAAACTGTTTTAAATGTCAGTGGTTTAGGGATATGGCCAGTGGCTATGGGCCGTGGGCATGTGGTATGGGGGCTAGCCCCCTTCGAGCCCAACCCAAATGCAATACAACATTTAAATATAATATTCCCTGTCATCATAACAAGTTCCACTGTGTGGTCAGCCGGTAAAGTGTTGTGTTGACAGGCATGACGTCGCAGGTTCAAACCACTGCATTGCCAAAAATTTTGATATATGCCTATCCACCCTGTTGACATCAGCTGCGCCATGTGGTAGCCTCGGGCCTGCCACATGGCAGCCTCCTATTAGCTTCTGAAAATAGAATATTCCTTGGAATATTTCAAGGAATATTCTATGAAATATTCTAAATTATTTTGAAAAAATTCAAAATTTCAATGTTATTGGGCAGTCCTTCTTTTTGGCATAACCTCCTCATATGGAGACCATTTTTCGAACCATTCATAGTGCCAGAATCAGGAGGATGATCTCTTTCCAATTGTTCAGTTTCAAACTAGTTCTGAGAAATTTCATTTTTGAGCATTTTTCGACACTTGGTCTTAAGCTCCTGATCAACCTAGGTATGTTGCATGTTAGTCCTCAGATTTTTTTTGGCTTTCAACTAACAAATTTCTTGCCATGGTTTTTGTTATGCTCCAGGTATAGTATGGGTTCATATGTCTCTTGGTAGTACATGTACAATGGTCTCCAAGAGAGCAAGGTCAAAAGACATCGTTAGAAGTGCAACTGGAGATGAAGTTGAACAAGTGTATATGAGCTTACCCATTTACAAAGACACCAAGTTGTTCATAGATAAAGACATCAAGATGAAATGGCAGGACATCAACGATACATTCTCCGGCACATTTGAGGAAGATCTAGAAGATTGCAGGGCCTATCTCAATGTCCACAAATATGGCTTGTACCGGATTGCATGCAGGTATCTCGTGTTTCCATGTGCAGACATGATACATTGGATTGTCTCGCACAATGGTCCTAAGATGATGATGTTGAGCAGTGTCAGTAGGACAGACCTTGTTACCTTCAGGGCGAATGACTATCAGGAGATGTATCACTTGCCACAGCCAGTGATCACAATGGAGAAACCCTTCAGCACATGCAGCAATGCAAACTCCAGAGATATCTTGAAGAGTTGGGTTGAAGAGCCAGCCAAATTTTTGACAGCACACAGCATGGTTTACAAGACAAAGATATTATGGAAGGCATATCAGTACTTGGTCATCTTTTCATGTTGCTTATACAACCACGAGAACACAAAGACCTTCTCGCAGAGCCGGGTGATTGCGTTGGACCAACTCGCCATCGAAGGAAGCCCATGCAACTGGTCAAACATGTTGGCAATCAGGCTGAAGGAATAGGTGATAGAAGCCTGACATCCACATAAAGGTCAACAAGAAAATATATACATGTCCGCTTACTTTCTGGATGCAATCTTTGCTCGTTAATAGTTTCCAGGTTTGAAGTGGGCATGGACACCTATTGATGGTGCTGGACCTGCCAACATGTCAAGGGATCTCCCAATAAGAAGTCCCAACTAGACCTTAGATTGTTTCGTGTAGGAGGCCCAGCAGTGGATCATATGGTATCGCCTTGACCGCGATTGCGCACAAAGGCAAGTAAGATGTCATTGTTGGTAGCAAGGGTGTGACATGTGCAGCAAGCCAAAGAAGGTGCATGAACGGTTCTAACACACAAAGAGTGGGGTGAGTGTGCCCCTTGGAAACCTGTGAAAGCACGTGGCTTGGAAGGGAACATGCGAGTGAAGATGCATCAAAAACTGGAAAGTAAGTAAGCTAACAATCCAAAGTGATGGCTAAGCCAACAGCACATCGCATAAAGATTCATATATACTTATACATAAAAAGTCCATACATGCATGCATAAGAAAACATATACATATATCATTAAAGTAAACAAGATAGCTGAAATATAATAAAAACATATGCATGAAATGTGTTGACTTTGCTATATCAAAAGTGAAAGTTCCAATCATACAATACAACCATGACAAACCACTAGTCTCCGTAAAAGAATGTTACAGTCATTATCACCTGCTCCTCCAAAGAGATGTACGAGATTTTCACTATGGAGAAGCCAAGGCTCGTTACAATACTCTCCAAGCTTTCTCTAAGATACTCCTATCAGAAGCTTGGCTAAACAAAAGCCCATACAATGATTTATGAGGTACTATATATAGAAAAGGGTGGGGTGACCCTTGACATTCCACTTTGTGACTTTTCATCTACCCTCATGACTCTTCAACTACTCTATGGCTGTTACATTCAGCTATCGACACTTGAACTTCCACTTGGCAAGACGTTACATACAATCTGCACATGTACCCATGTGAGAAAAAATAGGCTTGATCATGCCATGCAAGATATCACTATGACTCGTACAACTATGGGAAGAACAACTCTTTGACATCCTCATGATGGTCAACGATGGCGAACTGATACCAAGCTCGATAGTTGATGATGGTTTCCGTGTACTCTGTGGTGACATATTTCTAGAAATGAACTCTTGCCTCTGTTGCATCTAAGTACATTGCTTTGGCTCCTCTGTCCAACTCGTCTGATAACATGCACATCATTGTCTTGAGCATAGTCAGACCAATGACATGTTGATGCATAGTGTCTGCATTGATCACCAAGTCTGCACTGGTGGCTATGCGCATCAACACGTCAAAGTACGAGTCTATCTCCAGTTGGACTTGTGCCTTTGTCTTTACCTTGGTGAGTGTTCCAATAGATGGTATCGCATGTGTGCACACAACAACATCCTTGCTTCTAAATACTCGTGCATGGGAAGCCTTCAAACTAGTGATGAGCTGTAGGAGTTCTTCATAGTTCCAGCTCTGACTCCGGATGCGTGCCTTCAACTCAACTGCTCTGGGCTTCATCATCTTGGGAAAGTGTAATGGGGCTCCCTTGTATCTCATTGTCCATGTTTACATGTAATCAACAGCAACATGAAGTTTTGACAAGATGCGTGCTCTCCTAGCACATCATTTCTGCCAACCATTGAGATGGACAACTGCCTTATGCACGGTACCAAACCTAGAATACAACACCTGCATGATTGTCTCAAGGGACGATAATTCATCCAGTATCACCTTCTTCAAATCTTCTCGGGTGGATGTTGTAACTAATTCTCCCCCCTGCTTGGCCATTTGTAACTCCTTAGCCATTTGCTCGTTCTCTACTATCAAGAAGGCGAACACTTGAGCTATTAGCTTTGGTGTATGCTCTGGAAGCATCGGCCAATGTTTCTCGATGCTTGCATATGTCAGATACAATCACTCGTTCCTCAAACTGCACAGGAGATGTGTGGTCATCCGAAGTAGACACTCTATGTGATTTCACAACTCTATGTTACGACTTGTCAAATGATATGTTGTGCATCTCTTCTTCCAGACTGTCTCCAAGGATCTCAGTATCTCCTTAGTTGCTTGGGACCTGCTCTCCTTCTAGATACGATGAAGCCGGTGGATCGACCTCTTGGTGGTAAGGCATGAGGCCGATGTCTTTCTCTAACTCTGGCTACTCCATCTCCGTATCCATCTTCTCAAGTACTTGTTCAATCACTTGAGCGAATTCCTGCTCGTGTGATTGCTCACCATGTCTACTTTGTGTCAGTTGCTCGAATGATTCTATCACATGTATGGGTGTATTTTCATCAATCTGTGGATGTTGCGCCCCCTGTTGTATCTATCCCTGTTGTGCTTCCTTCTCTTGTCTACGCAGATCTTGTACCTTCCAGAGCTTCTCCTTCAACTCATGCAACTTCTTCACTGTTTCCTCCATCCTTGGCTTTTCTCTCTCCCTTTACGCAGTCCTCTTGTCACGTTGTTGCCTCTTTGCCTATATTTCCAAAGCTACTTTTTGTAGAAGTGGGTCTACTCTGAACTTGCAGCTTTATTCTTCCTCTACGTTATCGACAATCTTTCTCTTACCTTTTTCGCACGCCATTATGTTTACCTCTATTTCTATTGTTCTTGGTTCTCTCCTAGATGTTGCTTCGCTAACCATTTCACAACGATGTTGACTGCTTCATTGGGCTTGGAGAAGCTATGAAAATATCTCCATGGGTCTTCCTCAGCCCAATGACATGCCCTGTGGATCCACGGAAATTGCACTCTCGCGCAGTGATCTTTTACAAAGCAATGCGGGTCATATGGATTTAAGCTTTTGGTTCCAAAAGTAAATTTCTTGAACACTTATGTCTCAGCATCCGCATGCTTGAGATTCTGTATCTCATACAACCTGATCTGTAATAGAAGAGTGGGACAAGGTGCCTTCTTCTTCCGATGCATCCTAGCTAACAATCCTACCGAGATGTGGTATGATACTTCTTGCATGACGAGCTTGTCCATGGAATACTTCACAAAACATGTGGAGGCTTCTCTGTGTTGTACATCCATATGAAGGTGTCGAAATGTGAGGCATACCAATCCACTATGTCAATTAGTGCCTCCATTGTTTCCTTCGACATGCAAGGTGGATCCTGCTTGAATATCATCTTGTACACTGGGGTGAAAAAATGGTTTGACACCTGTGTGATGACTCTACAGAAGCTGCATTCGAAAAATAGTTTGCAATAAGTGTTCACAGAGGTTTTCGTTGGTGTGTATGCCCACTTCAAGCCCGAAAACTACTGACGGGCACAAAATTCATCCAAGATCTATGTGGACATGTAGATTTTTGCGTGTTGACCTTTGGACAGCTGCCGAGATCCTGCTACATGTTCCTTTAGCCTGTGAGCCAACATGTCAAACCAGTTGCATGTTTTTCCTTCACTGGCCAATTGGTCCAACGCGGTCACCCAAGCCTGCGGGAAGGTCTCCATGCTCTCTTGGCCATACAAGCGACATGCAAAGATGACCAAGTATTGATACACCTTCTATAGTATCTTTGTCTTAGATTTGGTTGGGTGTCATATTGAATTTGGCTTGCTCCTTCATCCAATTCTTCAAGATATCCCTGGAGTTGGCATTGTTGTTGGGTATGCTAAAGGGTGTCTCCATGGTGCTCGCTTTGGCAAATGGTACATCTACTGATAATCTCGTGCCCTGAAGGTAGAAATCTCTATCCCACTGACACTGCTTAACACCATCATCTTGGGATCAATGTGCGAGATGATCCAATGTATAATGTTTGCGCATGGGAACACAGGATACCTACATGTAATCCGATAGAATACAGACTTGTGAATGTTCACATAGACTTTGCGGTCTTCGAGGTCTTCCCCAAATGTGCCTGAGAATGCATCATTGACCTCTTGCCATTTCAAATTGATGCCTTTGTCTATGATCAGCTTGGTGTCTTCGTATATCAGAAAACTCATAGACACTCACTCAATTGCTTCTCCAGTTGCACTTTCGTCGGTGTCCTTTGACCCTACTCTCTTGGAGGCCATTGATCCTAAACTGCTGAGAGACGAACAAACACCTGCTATATCTAGATACATGGAGACATGCATGGAAAGATATTTGTTAGTTAAAACCAAAGAAAACTTGAGGACTGACATGCAACATACCTGGGGAACTGCTGGCAAGGATTATGCAATTTTCACTAGGGGGTCGAGAGACTGACTGTCAGAACTACACAAAAGGAAGTCTAGACTATCAGGAGGCTAGTTGACTGCTGAAATTGTGCAATGTGCAATCCAGACTAGCCTATTGGGTGTTGAGATTGTGAAATGCATAATTTCAAGTGGAAAGTTATGCAGGCCCAAGGACTGCATTGCGCAATTTTTTGGGCCAGTGGACACTACCTCTTAGAATTGCGCAAAGAAAGAATGGATGGCACTGACTGGATAGATTTTCACATTTTCTGGGAGGAAGGCAGATCCTTCCTTCTCAGAATTGCATAATGTTGTCTGGGTAAGGCAGAGTCTGGGCCAAGGTTTCCCAGACCCACCAACGGGCAACTGAAAGCATATGAAGATGGAATGCATGGCTATATTGAGTGTAAGAAGGAGTGAATGATCATGCATGCAAACAGAGAATGCAAGATTTAGAAAATGGAAAAACATGCATGTGTGTAAAACAAGTCACCTAATTAGCGACCGTTCGTGTAAAACAATGTCATGCATGCGACAGTAGTGAGATGCAAAGGAAAACTGAAATGGTGCTTTTACAGGCTAACATTCATGAAAACTACAGCAAGTGTTCATAGAAATCAAATAGACATCAACCACACAAGCCAAAACACAAAAAGTGACAGAAATGTTGCAAAAGACAAGTAAAGCGAAATTACCTAGAAATAGATGAGCTGGATGTGCTGAAGACTCCTGGATGTGATGTGGGATGTTAGAGCTCCAAGATCAATGTGAAGAATGAGCTCTGAAGCATCGAATAAATAAGTTTGAGGCTCATGAAGTGCATGCCACAAATCTAGGAAAAAGTGACTCTTGGAGGAAAATTTCTAAAACGATCTTTGCATGTAACCTCTAGCTACTAAAAATAGATCCATAAAATCTAGGGATTGTTTTTGCATGTAGCTTTTT
The DNA here is from genome assembly GCA_000404065.3 of Pinus taeda. Lineage (NCBI taxonomy): Eukaryota > Viridiplantae > Streptophyta > Pinopsida > Pinales > Pinaceae > Pinus > Pinus taeda. The sequence goes on along the minus strand of APFE030963267.1, from coordinate 386,102 downwards.
ACTATTTCGGGAAAAAGAAGCCCATGCATGCAAGTCAAGTTTTCTGAGTCTCAGGTGGAACTGGTCAACCTTAAGGCATATGTAATAGCCTACTTGACTGAGAGGGATTTTGTGTAATTTCTAGGAGTTGGCCTGGTTGTCAAGAGGGATTGTGCAATTTCTAGAAGGAGAAACTGACTGCTGCCCAAAATTGCGCAATTTTTGGGCTGAGCTGTAGTGCTACACCAGATTGCACAATTTTCTTGAGGAAGGTTGTTTCACTTCATTGCGCAATTTCTAGGCCCAGCAAGATACCCAACAAATTTGCACAATTTCTGGAGGGAAGGTTGGTTCCCTCTAGAATTGTGTAATTTTCTGGGGGATCTACTCAAGCAGCAGCTGGCCGAAGTCTAGAGTGGCGACCTATGTGGGGAATGAAGCAAATTGACATGCAAAGGCTGGAAAGTTGCTAAGAAATCAATGAAGCCTATGTACTTGACAATCCAATACATGTTTCTAATGATGGTTGGTAGGGAGGCTCCAAAACGAAGCTAAGGAAAAATTTTGGAGGGTGGTTGTAGTCGCTACAACACTTGGCGACACACTGGAAGCAAGTCTAACACCTTTGGAAGTATTGCTTGGTTCTTCGTTCGTCTTGGTTTCCACACTTACTTGATTGTAAGATGTAGCATCCACCAGGCTCTTGGTCAGTTGACACACATTCCAAGTCAAGTCAACATAGCTATTTTGATTGGGGATGAGGAGTATATTAGTGCACAAGCCATATGGTTGTCAAAATTTAAGTTTCATCTCTCATGTTTCTCTGCTGCCAACAAACCTGGACAGTACCCCGACGAAGTCACATAGGAAGACAAGCATCACTCTACTGCCAGCAAGCCTAGACAGTACCCCAGCAGAGTTACTTGTATCACTTCTCTGTGCATGAAGCCTTTCACTTCTTTCGCCTTATTCATTTTTCATTTTTTTTTTTTAAATTTCATATTTTCATATTTTCATTTTCATTTTCCTAATTGTGCATAGCACTTATTCATTATAGAGGTGGAAGAGGGATCCCGACTTATTGAGAGAAAAAGAGGTTTTTCCTTCAGAGAAGTAGATTATATATACCTCTAATGTGCTTGTTAAGGTTTTCCCCCGCCCTTACTCTACTTGACCAAGATGACAAGGATTAACCCAAAAACAATCGACTAGAGTAGGTGACACTAGTTAGCATGAAAGCATTGTGTTTTCACCAAGGTTCACTTCAAACATCACATATTTTCCATTGGCATATCACGGACTGAAGATAACAAGTTCTTCATACGGAGGCAAGATGACAAATAACCAAGTATGATAACTGCAGAAGTCCTCTTGTGCTTTACCCAACTTGTTTCAAGAGTCGCACACGGTTTCATGTGAAACTAACCTGCAAACATAAAAAAACAAACAAACACAAAACAAAGCAAAAGGAGAAGTAAAGCATAAGCAACGCAAGTAAGAAAACAAGAAAGAAAGCAAACAAATATGCAAAGTAAGAAGCAAACATGCATGCAAGCAAACAAACCAAAAGAAAACACAACTTCTACTCCTAAGATAATAGTGCATGGGTCTGCTCACATGAAGTGATACTTCCAATGCAGCCACCGGCACATTGGTCGACCCATGTTGGTGAAGGCATGGTTCATGAACAACACAGTTGTATGAACCAACAAACATGAAAGATATAACAATGAAGACAAACACACTCCGAGTGTAAATGTGTCCACATAACATAAGTGAGTGCAAGTGCATGACATGCAATCCATGGACTTACCATGATGTTGTGCAACACTGCATGCATCTGATAAGCATATGCATAATCTTGACTGTGACATGCAAGCAAATGAAAGAAACAAAGACAACTTGCATCATGCACATGTGCTTGATATGTAATATTCCTCCAATGCATGAGCGATGGGATCATGTAGTTCGAGTGGAGGAAGCATAATCTATGTGAGAGATTGATCTTCAATGCATACAAATGAGTGATGAGGAGACTCGGGTGTTTCGAAAATTTCTTGATCGGAAGTGCAACCAACCTCAAGACAATGAGGGCCTAACATAACCAACAGCTCGGACTAAAGTGCCTCGACAATCTATGGGATTTCGACTTCGTAGACAGATAAATCATCGTAGACCAGTGTCTTAGACAAATTAACAACAATTGAATCAATATCGTGATCAGATGGAGAAGTAGAGAGATCATGACAACCAAGATCAGAAAATTCATAATGTTTGTCGGCATCTTCATGATTTGATGAATCACATAGAGCGGTAGATGAGAAGAAAGAATGTTCACCCTCTGCACTTCCGGAAAAAGTAGATGAACAATCAAGTGGATTTTCAATGAATGATTTGTCCTCTCTATTGTCAGATGATGGGCTGACATTCGATGTGTTCTGTGAATGATCAACAATGGGTGCATCCGTAGATGGAGATAAACATGTGAAATCAAGGATGGTAGAATCACCAATGATATCAAGAAAAAACAAAGGAGGCTTAGATGGAAGGAGGTCATCCTTCACCGAGGGTTGATGCTCAAGCTCCCAGTCATACTCTTCATGAATGATAGTGCAGGTTGGTTGTGCAACACCAACTCCATCGATAGCTTGATCCTTGTTCATAACAAGTGTAGAGTCCAGAATGGAAGAACATAAGACAATGAAATCCGGAGTATCATCAGAATATGAAGATGGAGGTTGAGGTATGAAATACATGTGACAACCCATGGGATTCACAACCTAATCTGCATGAAAATTGAGAGAAGTGATGTTGGGAGAATGTGACAATTGAACAGATGTGTGTGCCTTTTCTCCCACATCACTTTGCAGTGGTGGATCTATTTGATGAGGGGATAGCAGATAGTCACTTGTGATAGCAACCATGTCCACCTGTGATTTTGAAACTCCATCACCGAAGTATGTTGAGTAGGGCTTAAGCATAAACTTTCTTTTAGGATTAACAAATTTGGTAAGGCAGTACTCAAATCTCTCCATGAGATACTGGAATTTCATCTGACTTTTTGAAGCTTGTAACTGCAATACATGGAAGCAGTCCAAAAAATCCATAGGTGATTCCTGCGGGGTCTTTTTTTGTTTTAACAATTTTTGGTCAAGAGGTTCTAGATCAAAATGATGGAAAGTAGATTCAATGAGATCACAAAACTGCTCAAGTGAGTGCACGCTACTAGGAGGTAGACTCTAGCACCACCATAGTGGGGATTCGTGAAGTGTGTATGCAAGCAGCAAGCTAACCTCTTCATCAGAGCATTCATCTGCCTTGTCAAGCATGGAAAATAAGTCTTGTAAGTGCATAGGCCATGACACTTTTCCTTCACCATCATATGTGAATTCAGACAAGAAATTAGAAAACTCCCTCGTGATGTCGAGAGATTCGGCATGCGAAAAACATAGTAGAGGGGTGTGACAGTATTCGTGATATATGTGCAGAGGATTATAATAGGATGACAGGACACAGCTTACCATTTGGCCCTCCTTCTAGTGCGAGAAATGTTGATGGTGATAGACCTGCCAACATGTCAGGGGATCTCCCCGGTAAGATGTCCTAACTAGACCTCAGAACATTTGGTGTAAGAGTCTCAGCAGTGGATCATATGATATCGCCTTGACCATGATTGCACACAGAGGCAAGTAAGATGTCCCTGTTGGTAGCAAGGGTGTGACATGTGCAGCAAGCCAAGCAAGGTGCATGTATGGTTCTAACACGCAGAGAGTGGGGTGAGTGCACCCCTTGGAAACCTGTGAAAGCATGCGGCTTGGAAGGGAACACATGAGTGAAGATGCATCACAAACTGGAAAGAAAGTAAGCTAACAATCCAAAGTGATGCTTAAACCAACAGCACATCTCAAAAAGATTCATACATACTTATACAGAAAAATCTCATACATGCATGCGTAAGCGAACATATACGTATACCATTAAAGTAACCAAGATAGTTGAAATACAATAACAACATATGTATAAAACGTGTTGGCTCTGCTATATTAAAATTGAAAGTTCTAATCATACAGTACAACCATGACCAACCACTAGTCTTGGTAGCAAAATGTTACATTCACTGCTACCTGCTCCTCCAAAGAGATGTACTAGCTCTACATTGTGGAGAAGTCAAGGCTCGTTACAATACTCTCCACGCTTTCTCTAAGATACTCCTATCCAAAGCTTAGTTGACCAAAAGCCCATACAATGAGTTATGAGGTACTATATATAGAATAGGGTGGGTTAAACCTTGACATTCCCCTTTGTGACTGTTCATCTACCAACATGACTCTTGAACTACTCTATGACTGTTACATTCAACTATCAACACTTGAACTTCCACTTGACAAGACATTACATACAATCTACACATGTACCTATGTGAGAAAAAATAGGCTTGATAAAGCCATGCAAGATATCACTATGACTCGAACAACTATGGGAAGACCAACTCTTTGACATCCTCATGATGGTCAACGGTGGCAAACTGATACCAAGCTCGGTAGTCCATGAGGGTTTCTGTGTACTCTGTGGTGACATATTTCTAGAAATGAACTCTTGCCTCTGTTGCATCTAGGTACATTGCTTTGGCTCCTCTGTCCAACTTATCTGATAACATGCACATCATCATCTTGAGCGTAGCCAGACCAGTGATATATTGATGCATAGTGTCTGCATTGATCACCAAGTCTGCACTAGTGGCTATGCGCATCAGCTCGTCAAAGTACGAGTCTAGCTTCAGTGGGACTTGTGCCTTTGTCTTTTCTTTGGTGAGTGTCCCAATAGATGGTATCGCATTTATGCACACAACATCTATGCTTCTAAATACCCATGCATGGGAATCCTTCAAACTAGTGATGAATTGTGAGAGTTCTTCATAGTTGCAGATCTAACTCCGGATGTGTGCCTTCAACTCAACCACTCTGGGCTTCATCATCTTGGGAAAGTGTAACGGGGATCCCTTGTATCTCATTGTCCATGTTTACATGTAATCGACAACAGCATGCAATTTTGACAAGATACGTGCTCTCCTAGCACATCATTTCTTCCAAACATTGAGATGGACAACTGCCTTATGCACGGTACCAGACCTAGAATATAACACCTGCATTACTATCTCAAGGGACAATACTTCATCCAGTATCGCTTTCTTCAAATCTGCTCGGGCGGATGCTGTAGCCAGTTCTCCTCCCTTCATTTTCATCTGTAACTCAGCCATTCACTCGTTATCTGCTATCAAGAAGCGAACACTTGAGCTAGTGGCTTCGACATATGCCCTAGTTGCATCGGCCAATGTTGTTGGATGTTTGCATATGTTAGATATGATCACTCGTTCCTCAAACTGTGCAAGAGATCTGTGGTCATTTGGAGTAGACACTCTACATTATTTCACAACTCTATGATGTGACTCATCGAATGATATGTTTTGCATGTCTTCTTCTAGATTGTCTCCAGGGATCTTAGTGTCTCCTTGGTTGCTTGGGACCTTCTCTGCTTCTGGATCCGATGAAGCCGGTGGATCGACCTCTTGGTGGTAAGGCGTGAGGTTGATGTCTTGCTCTAGCTTTGGCTACTCCCTCTTTGTATCCATCTGCTCAAGTACTTTTTCAATCTCTTGAGCGAAGTCTTGCTCCTATGACTGCTCACCCTGTCTGCTTTACGTCAGCTACTTGGATGATTCTACCACCTGTATGGGCACAGTTTCATCAATTTGTGCATGTTGCACCTCTTGTTGTATATGTCCCTATTGTGCTTCCTTCTCCTATCTGGGTAGCTCATGTTCCTTTTGGAGTTACTCCTTCAACTCATGCAACTCCTTCACTATTTCCTCCATCCTCTTTTTATCTCTTTGCCTTTGCGCAGTCCTCTTGTCATGCTATTTCCTCTTCACTTCTATTGCCAAAGCTATTTTTTGTACAATTGGGTATGCTCTGAACTTGCAACTTTGTTCTGCCTTTGTGATGTCGACAATCTTTCTCTTGCCTTTGTCGCGCGCCGATATGTTTACCTCTAATACTAGTGCTCTCCTAGATGTTTCTTCACATTGCTTTGCTAACCATTTCACAGCAATGCCGACACGTTCATTGGGCATTGAGAAGTTGTGAATGATAATGTAGGTTGGTTGTGCAACACCAACTCCATCGATATCTTGATCCTTGTTCATAACAAGTGTAGAGTCCAGAATGGAAGAACAAAATACAATGAAATCCGGAGTATCATCAGAATATGAAGACGGAGGTTGAGGTACGAAATACATGTGACAACCGATGGGATTCACAACCCAATCTGTGCGAAAATTGATAGAAGTGATGTTAGGAGGATGTGACAATTGAACGGATGTGTGTGCCTGTTCTCCCACATCACTTTGCAGTGGTGGATCTATTTGATGAGGGGATGGCAGACAGACACTTGTGACAGCGACCATGTCCACCTGTGATTTTGAAACTCCATCACCAAAGTATGTTGAGTAGGGCTTAAGCCTAAACTTTCTTTTAGGATTAACAAATTTGGTAAGACAGTACTCAAATCTCTCCATGAGATACTGGAATTTCATCTGACTTTTCGAAGCTTGAAACTGCAATACATGGAAGCGGTCCAAAAAATCCATAGGTGATTCATGTGGGGTCTTTTGTTGTTTTAAAAATTTTTTGGTCAAGAGTTTCTAGATCAAAATGATGGAAAGTAGATTCAATGAGATCACAAAACTGCTCAAGTGAGTGCACGCTACTAGGAGGTAGATTCCAGCACCACCATAGTGGGGATTCATGAAGTGTGTATGCAAGCAGCAAGCTGACCTCTTCATCAGAGCATTCATCTGCCTTGTCAAGCATGGAAAAGAAGTCTTGTAATTGCATAGGCCATGACACTTTTCCTTCACCATCATATGTGAATTCAGACAAGAAATTAGAAAACTTCCTCATGATGTCGAGAGATTCGGCATGCAAAAAACATCGTGGAGGGGTGTGACTGTATTCATGATAGATGTGCAAAGGATTATAACAAGATGAGAGGACAAAACTTACCATTTGGCCCTCCTTCTAGTGCTAGAAATGTTGATGGTGATAGACCTACCAACATGTCATGGGATCTCCCCGGTAAGATGTCCTAACTAGACCTCGGAACATTTGGTGTAAGAGTCTCAGTAGTGGGTCATACGATATCGCCTTGACCATGATTGCACACAGAGGCAAGTAAGATGTCCCTGTTGGTAGCAAGGGTGTGACATGTGCAGCAAGCCAAGCAAGGTGCATGCATGGTTCTAACACACAGAGAGTGGGGTGAGTGTGCCCCTTGGAAACCTGTGAAAGCGTGCGGCTTGGAAGGGAACACACGAGTGAAGATGCATCACAAACTAGAAAGAAAGTAAGCTAACAATCCAAAGTGATGTGTAAACCAACAGCACATCTCAAAAAGATTCATACATACTTATACAGAAAAAGCCCATACATGCATGCGTAAGCAAACATATACATATACCATTAAAGTAACCAAGATAGTTGAAATACCATAACAACATATGTATAAAATGTGTTGGCTCTGCTATATTAAAATTGAAAGTTCTAATCATACAGTACAACCATGACCAATCACTAGTCTTGGTAGCGGAATGTTACATTCACTGCTACCTGCTCCTCCAAAGAGATGTACTAGCTCTACATTGTGGAGAAGTTAGGGCTCATTACAATACTCTCCATGCTTTCTCTAAGATACTCCTATCCGAAGCTTAGCTGACCAAAAGCCCATACAATGAGTTATGAGGTACTATATATAGAATAGGGTGGGGTGAACCTTGACATTCCTCTTTGTGACTGTTCATCTACCAGCATGACTCTTGAACTACTCTATGACTGTTACATTCAACTATCAACACTTGAACTTCCACTTGACAAGACCTTACATACAATCTACACATGTACCTATGTGAGAAAAAATAGGCTTGATAAAGCCATGCAAAATATCACTATGACTCGAACAACTATGGGAAGACCAACTCTTCGACATCCTCATGATGGTCAACGGTGGCAAACTGATACCAAGCTCAGTAGTCCATGATGGTTTCCGTGTACTCTGTGGTGACATATTTCTAGAAATAAACTCTTGCCTCTGTTGCATCTAGGTACACTGCTTTGGATCCTCTGTCCAACTCATCTATTAACATGCACATCATCGTCTTGAGCGCAGCTAGACCAGTGACATATTGATGCATAGTGTCTGCATTGATCACCAAGTCTACACTGGTGGCTATGCGCATCAGCTCGTCAAAGTATGAGTCTAGCTTCAGTGGGACTTGTGACTTTGTCTTTTCTTTGGTGAGTGTCCCAATAGATGGTATTGCATTTATGCACACAACATCTATGCTTCTAAATACCCATGCATGGGAAGCCTTCAAACTAGTGATGAGTTGCGAGAGTTCTTCATAGTTGCAGATCTAACTCTGGATGCGTGCCTTCAACTCAACCACTCTAGGCTTCATCATCTTGGGAAAGTGTAACGGGGATCCCTTGTATCTCATTGTCCATATTTACATGTAATCAACAACAGAATGCAATTTTGACAAGATACGTGCTCTCCTAGCACATCATTGCTTCCAAACATTGAGATGGACAACTGCCTTATGCATGGTACCAGACCTAGAATATAACACCTGCATTACTATCTCAAGGGACGATACTTCATCCAGTATCGCTTTCTTCAAATATGCTCAGGCGGATGTTGTAGCCAGTTCTCCTCCCTTCATTTTCATCTGTAACTCCTTAGCCATTCACTCATTATCTGCTATCAAGAAGCAAACACTCGAGCTAGTGGCTTCGACATATGCTCTAGTTGCATTGGCCAATGTTGTTGGATGTTTGCATATGTTAGATACGATCACTCATTTGTCAAACTATGCAAGAGATGTGTGGTCATTTGGAGTAGACACTCTACATGATTTCACAACTCTATGTTGTGACTCATCGAATGATATGTTTTGCATCTCTTCTTCCGGATTGTCTCCAAGGATCTTAGTGTCTCCTTGGTTTCTTGAGACCTTCTATGCTTCTGGATCTGATGAAGTCGGTGGATCGACCTCTTGGTGGTAAGGCATGAGGTTGATGTCTTGCTCTAGCTCTAGCTACTCCATCTTTGTATCCATCTGCTCAAGTACTCTTTCAATCTCTTGAGCGAAGTCTTGCTCCTATGACTGCTCACCCTGTCTACTTTACGTCAGCTACTCGGATGATTCTACCACCTGTATGGGCACATTTTCATCAATTCGTGCATGTTGCACCCATTGTTGTATATGTCCCTATTGTGCTTCCTTCTCCTATCTGGGCAGCTCATGTTCCTTTCGGAGTTACTCCTTCAACTCATGCAACTCCTTCATTATTTCCTCAATCCTCTTTTTATCTCTTTGCCTTTGCGCAGTCCTCTTGTCACGCTATTTCCTCTTCACTTCTATTGCCAAAGCTATTTTTTGTACAAGTGGGTATGCTCTGAACTTGCAACTTTGTTCTGCCTCTGTGATGTCAACAATCTTTCTCTTGCCTTTGTCGCGGGCCGATATGTTTACCTCTACTACTAGTGCTCTCCTATATGTTTCTTCACATTGCTTCGCTAACCATTTCACAGCGATGCTGACCAGTTCATTGGGCATTGAGAAGCTGTGACAATATCTCCATGGGTCTGACTTAGCCCAAAAATGACTCGCTCCGTGGATCCACAAAAATTGCACTCTCGCGCAATGATCCTTCACAAAGCAATGCGAGTCATATGGATTGAAGCTTTTGGCACCGAAAGTAAATTTCTTGAACTCTTCTATCTCGGCATTCACATGCTTCAGATTCCATATCTCGTACAACCTGATCCACAACTGAAGAGTGGGCCAAGGTACCTTCTTCTTCCGATGCAACCTAGCTAACAGTCTTGCCAAGATGTGGTATGATACTTCTTACATGACGAGCTTGTCCATGGAAAACTTTGGCAAAACATGCAGAGGCTTTTCCGTGCTATACATTTGTATGAAGGTGCTGAAAGGTGAGGCATACCAATCTGTTATGTCAATCAATACCTCCATTGCTGCCTTCGACATGCAAGGTGGATCCTACTCAAATATCATCTTGTACACTAGGGTGTCAAAATGGTCTAACAACTGTGTGATGACCCCACGGAAGCTGCATTCGGAAAACAGTTTGCAATAAGTGTTCACAGAGGTCTCCATTGGTGTCCATTCCCACTTCAAGCTTGGAAACTTCTGACGGACATAGATTGCATCCAAGATGTATGCAGACATGTATATTTCTGCTTTCTAACCTTTGGGTGGTTGTCGAGCTCTTGTTATTTGTTTCTTTAGCCTGTGAACCAACATGTCGGACTAGTTGCATGCTTTGCCTTCACTGGTCAGTTGATCCAACTCGATCACCCAACACTGCAGGAAGGTCTCCATTCTCTCTTGGCCATATAAGAAACATGAAAATATGGCCAAGTATTGATACACCTTCCACAGTATCTTCGTCTTTTAGATCTGGTTGGGTGTCATCCTGAATTTGGATCGCTCCTTCACCCAGTTCTTCAAGATGTCCCTGGAGTTGGCATTGCTACTGGGTATGCTAAAGGGTGTCTCCATGATGATCATTGGCTTCAGAAAGTGGTACATCTACTAATAATCATGTGCCCTAAAGGTAGAAATCTCTGTCTCACTAACACTAATTAACACCATCGTCTTAGGATCAGTGTGCAAGAAGATCCAATGTATAATGTCTGCGCATTGGAACGTAGGATACCTACATGCAATCCGGTAGAATTCGGGTTGGGTTTCATCCTAAATTTGGATCGCTCCTTCACCCAGTTCTTCAAGATGTCCCTGGAGTTGGCATTGCTGCTGGGTATGCTAAAGGGTGTCTCCATGATGATCATTGGCTTCGACAAGTGGTACATCTACTAATAATCATGTGCCCTAAAGGTAGCAATCTCTGTCTCGCTGACACTGCTTAACACCATCGTCTTAGGATCAGTGTGCAAGAAGATCCAATGTATAATGTCTGCGGATGGGAACGTAGGATACCTACATGCAATCCGGTAGAATCTGGACTTGTGAATGTTCACATAGACTTTGTGGTCTTCGAGATCTTCCCCAAATGTGCCTGAATATGCATCATTGACCTCCTTCCATTTCATCTTCATGTCTTTGTCTACAATCAGCTTGGTGTCTTTGTATATCAGTAAAATTATAGACACTTGCTCAACTGCTTCTCCAGTTGCGCTTCTGTCGGTGTCCTTTGACCCTGCTCTCTTAGAGGCCATTGATCCTGAACTAGTGAGAGATGGATGCACACCTTCTATATCTAGAGACATGGCGAAATGCATGAAGAGAAATATTTCAGTTAAAACCAAAGCAAACTTGAGGAATGGCATGCAACATACCTGGGGAAATGTTGCCATGGATTGCACAATTTTCACTGAGAGGCCAGAAGACTGACTGCAGTGGGTACTGAGATTGCACAATGCGCAATTTCAAGAGGAAAGTGATGTAGGCCCAGGGACTACATTGCGCAATTTTTTGGGCAGCAAACATTTCCTCTCAGAATTGCACAAAGAAATATTGGAGGGCACTGACTGACCAGATTTATGCATTTTCTGGGAGGAAGGTAGATCCTTCCCTCTCATAATTGCACAATGTTGTCTGGGCAAGGTAGAGTTCGGGCCAAGGTTGTCGAGACCCATCAACAAGAAACTGAAATCATATGAAGATGTGAACTCATGGCTATATTGAGTGTAAGAAGGATTGAATGATCATGCATGCGAACAACGGATGTAAGATTCAAAAAAAGGAAAAACATGCATGTGCATGAAACGAGTCACCGAATCAACGACCGTTCATGTAAAACAGTGTCATGCATGCGACAACAATGAGATGCAAACAAAAACTGAAATGGTGCTTTTATAGGCTAACATTCATGTAAACGACAACAAGTGTTCACAAAAATCAAGCAAACATCACTCGCACAACCCAAAACACAAAAATCGATAGTTTGTTGCAAAAGACAAGTAAAGCAGACTTACCCGGAAATAGCTGAGATAGATGTGCCAAAGACTCCTAGATGTGTTGTGGGATGTCAAAGCTCCAATATTTATGTGAATAATGAGCTCTAAAGCGTCGAATAAATAATTTTGAGGCTCATGACGCGCATGCCATAAATCTAGGAAAAAGCGACACTTGGAGGAAAGTTTCTAAAATGACCTTTGCATGTAACCTCCAGCTGCTAAAAATAGATCCCTAAAATATAGGGATGCTTTTTGCATGTATATTTTTTCTATTTCGAGAAAAGGTAGCCCATGCATGCATGTTAAGTTTTTTGGGTCCCAGGTGGAACCGGTCAACCTGAAAGCACATGCAACAACTTGCTTGACTGAGAGGGATTTTGCGCAATTTTTGGGAGGAGTCAGGCTAGTTGTCCAGAGGGATTGCGCATTTTCTAGGAGGAGCAGCGGATTGCTACCTAGAATTGCACAATTTCTAGGCTAAGCTACAGTGCTTTGCCAGATTGCGCAAATTTCCTGAGGAATGTTGTTTGACTACATTGTGCAATTTCTAGGCCCAGTAGATTTGAGTAATTTCTGGAGGGAAGGTTGTTTCCCCTCCAAAATTGCACAATTTTATGGGGGTGCTACTCAACCAATAGCTGGCCCAAGTTTGGAGTGGTATATTGTGAGGGGAGTGAAGCAAAATGACATGCACAGGCTTGCAAGCTGTTGAGAAACCAATGAAGCCTATGTACTTGATAGTGCAAGACATGCTGCTAAGGATGGTTGGTAGGGAGGCTCCAAAACAAAGCTAAGGAAAAATTTTGGAGGGTGGTTGTAGCCACTACAAGAACACCATTGTAAGCCTTTGTGCACACTTATTGTAGATTGTTCTCCGTATGCAGCTTCCGAGGAGTCATCACACAATTGTCAGACCACTTTGTCACCCCAATGTACAAAATGATATTTGAGCAAGATCCACCTTGCATGTCATAGGTAGCAATGGAGGCACTGATCGACATAGCAGATTGGTATGCCTCACCCCTTGGCACCTTCATATGAATGTATAGCGTGGAGAAGCCTCCGCATGTTTTTACCGAATTTTTCCATGGATAAGATCATCATGCAAGAAGTGTCATATCACATCTCGACAAGGTTGTTGGATAAACTACACAGGAAGAAGAAGGCACATTGGCCCACTCTTTCTTTGTGGATCAGGTTGTACAAGATATGAAATCTCAATCATGTTGATGTAAAGACGGAAGAGTTCAAAAGATTCACTTTCGACACCAGAAGTTTCAATCTGTATGGCCCACATTGCTTTGTAAAGGACCATTGCGTGAGAATGCAATTTTCTTGGATCCACGGGGTGTGTCATTGGCCTAAGGAATACCCATGGAGATACTCTCATAGCTTCTCCAGGCTCATTGAACCAGTCGGCATAGCTATGGAATTGTCAGCGAAGTAGCGCGAAGAAGCATCTCAAAGAGCAACGTCATCAACAACAGTAGAGGGTAACAGACTTGCACATGACAAAGGCAAGAGAAAGGTTGATGATAGCGCAGACAAAGAAGATCCACTCATGATGAAAGAAGCTTTGGAGATTGAGGCTAAGAGGCGACAACACGGTAAGAGGAATGCACAAAGGCAAAGAGATAAATGGAGAATGGAGGAAACAGAAAATTAGTTGCAAGAGTTGAAGTAGCAACTCCAGGAAGAATAGGAGTTGCACAGAAGAGACAAGGAAGTGTAGCAAGGACAAACACGGCATGAGGTGCATCATGCACAGATTGACAAAACTGCACCCATACAAGTTATAGACTCATTCGAGAAACTAACATAGAGAAGACAAGGTGAGCATTCGCATGAGAAAGACTTAGCTCAAGAGGTTGAACAGATGCTAGAACAGATGGACACAAACATGGTGCAACTAGAGTTAGATCAGGATACAGACCTCATGCCTCATAACCAAGAGGTCACCCCAATGGATTCACTAGATATGGAAGTAGAGCAAGTCCCAAGTGATCAAGGAGACACAAAGATCCTTGAAGACAATCTAGAGGTAGAGATGCATAACATATCTTTCGACGAATTGTAACACAAAGTAATGCAATGATGCAGAGTGCCTACTCCTAATGTCCAAACATCTCCTACGCAGTTTGAAGAACGAGTGATCGTATCTTATGTGTGCAATCATCCAGCAGCACTGGCTGATACTACCAGAGAATATGTCGAGGCCACCAACTCAAGTGTTCATTTCTTAATAGTAGAGAACGAGCACATGGCCAATGAGTTACAAGTGGCCAAGCAGGGAGGATAACATGGTATATCATCCTCCAGAGAAGAGTTGAAGAGAGTGATACTAGATGAAGTATTGTCCCTCGAAATAGTCATGCAGATGTTGTATTCCATATTTGGCACCGTGCATAAGGCGATTGTCCATCTCAATGCTTGGCAATAGCGTTGTGCTAGGAGAGCACGCATCTTGTCAAATCTACACATTGTTGTTGACCGCATGCAGACATGGACAAGGAGGTACAAAGGAGCCCCATTTCATTTTCCAAATATGATGAAGCCAAAGGTGGTAGAGTTGAAGGCACGCATCTGGAGTCATATCTGGAACTATGAGGAACTCCCACAGCTCATCACCAGTTAGCAGGCTTTGTATGCACAGGTGTTTAGAAGCATAGATGTCATTGTGTGTGTGCACGTGATCCCAGCTATTGGCACACTCACCGAGGCAAAGTCAAAGAACCAAGTCCGAATAGAGTTGGACATGTACTTTGACGAGTTGATGCATGTAGCCACCAGCGTAGACACTATGCATTAGTATGTTGTTGGTCTGGCTGCACTCAAGACTATGATGCACATGTTATTAGACGATTTGGACAAAGGTGCCAGATCAGTGTACCCAAATGCAACGGAGGTGAGAGTTCACTTTCAGCAGGACGTCACCATTGAACACGCAGACACCATCATGGATTACCAAGCTTGACATCAGTTTGCCACTCTTGATCATCACAAGGATGTCAAAGAGTTGGTCTTCCCACAACTATCGGAGTCCTAGTGATATCATGCATGGCTTGCTCAAGCCAATTTTGTCTCACATGGGTACATGTTTAGATTGTAATGTAACATCTTGTAAAAGTGAAAGAACAAGTGTCGATGGTTGAATGTAACAATCATGTAGTAGTTGAAGAGTTGTGAGGGTAGGTGAAGAGTCACAAAGGGGAATGCCAAGGGTCACCCCACCCTTTTCTATTTATAGAACCTCATAACTCATTGTACAAGCTTTTTGTGGCCAAGCTTCCTATAGGTGTATCTTAAAGAAATCTTGGAGTGTATTGTAAATAGCCTTGGCTTCTCCACAATGCAGCTAGTACATCTCTTTGAAGGAGAAGGCGATAGTGACTGTAATGTTCCATTGTTGGAACTACTGGTTGGTCATGGTTGTATTATATGATTGGATCTTTCATGCTTAATATAATAGAGCCAACATGTTTCATGCATATGTTGTTATGGTATTTCAGGTGTCCTGGTTGCTCTCATGATATATGTAGTTGTTTGCTTACACAAGTGTGTATGGATTCTTTCTGTATATGTATGTATGAATCTTATTGAGATGTTTTGTTGGTTTAACCATCACTCTGGATTGTTGTTTCACCTATATTCTACCTTTTGATGTATCTTTTCTTGTCTTTTCCCTTCCAAGTTGCGTGTTTCCACAAGTTTTCAAGGGGCGCACTCATTCCACCTTCCATGTGTTAGAACCCTTCATGCACCTTCCTTGGCTTGTTACGTTGGTCACACCCTTGCTACCAACAAGGACATCCTGCTTGCCTCTGCATGCAACCATAGTCAAGGCAATATTATATGACCCACTGTTGGGACTCCTACACCAAACAGTCTGAGGTCTAGTTGGGACTTCTTACCAAGATCCCCTGACATGTTGGCAGGTTCAGCACCGTCAACATTTCTGGCGTTAGAAGGTGGGCCAGATGACAAGTTGAGCCCTTACATCTTGTTTTGAATCTCCACATATCCATCATGGATACTGTTAGACTCATTCCTCTGTGATGTTTCTCTTATGCTGAACATCTCGACATCATGGGGGAGTTTTTTGATCTCTTGTCTGAACTCACTTATGATGGTGAAGGTGAAGTGGCCTAGCCTAAGTACTTACAAGACTTATATGCATTTATTGATGATGTAGATGACTTATTTGATGAAGAAGCCAGCTTGTTGCTTTCACAGACAATTCGCAAATCTCCATAATGATGGTGCAACATTCTGCCACCCGACAGTGTGCACTCACTTGACCAATTTTGTGATCTCATTAAATCTACTTTCCATCATTTTGATCCAGAACCTCTTGACAAAAAACTGTTAAAACAACAAAAGACTCCGCAAGAATCACCTATGGGTTTTTGGTTGCACTTCCGTGTATTACAGTTTCAAGCTCCGAAAACCCAGATGAAATTTCAATAGCTTTGGGATAGATTCAAATACTATCTTAACAAATCAGTCAAACCCAAGATGAAGTTGAAGTTCAAACCCCACTCAGCATACTTTGGTGATCGATTTGCACAATCACAGATGGACACAATCATTGTCACAAGTGATTGTCCACCGTCCCCTCATCAAAGAGCTTCACCACCGCAGAGTGATGTGGGAGATAATGCACACACATCTGTTCAAATGTCACATCCTCCCAACATTACTTCTCTCAATTTTCACGCAGATTTGGTTGCAATGCCCATGGGTTGTCACATGCATCTATTACCATAGCCTCTGTCTTCATGTTTTGTTGATCATTCAGATTCCACTGTCTTGTGTTATTCTGTTCCAGACTCTACACTTGTTGTGAATGAGGATCAAGACATTGACGTAGTTTGTGTTGCACAACCATCCCTTGCTATCATTCATGATGAGTATGACTAGGAACCTGAACATCAACCCGCAACAAAGTATGATCTCCTTCTGTCCATGCCTCCTCCGCTTTTTCCTGACCTCTTCGTTGATTTTGTTATCTCTGATTTTCCTTGTGTAAATCCACCAATGGATGAACCCATTGTTTATCATTCACATAACACATCGGATATAAGTCCACCATTCGTCAGTGGAGAGGATGAATCATTCATTGAAAATCCACTTGATTTTTCATCTGCTTTTTCTAAAAACGTAAAGGGTGAACATTCTTGCTTCTCATCTACCCCTCTCTTTGATTTATCTAATCATGAGGATGCCGATGAAATCATTGATTTTTATGATCATAGTTGTCGTGATCCATTTACTCTTGTATCAATCACAATGTTGATTCTTTTGCTATTGATTTTTCAAATCCACTTGTTTATGATGATCTATCTGTCGACGAAGTCAAAACCTCGCAAACTGTCGAGGCACTTCAGCCCGAGCTGATGGTTATGTTAGGCCTTCACTGTCTTGAGGCTGGTTTCACTTCTGGCCAAGAAATTATTGAAACACCCAAGGCTCGTCATCACTCATATGTATGCATTGAATATCAATCCCACACATAGATTTCGCTTCCTCCACTCGAACTACATGATCCCATCGCTCATGCATTGGAGGAATCTTACATAGCAAGAACAAATATGTGACGCAAGTTGTCTTTGTTTCTCTCGTTTTCTTGCATGTAACAATCAACATAATGCATATGCTTGACATCTGCACACAATGTAGCACAACACCATGCTAAGTCCACAGATTGCATTTCACATGCTTACACTCATTTTTGTTTTGTGGACACATTTAAACTTGGAGTGTGTTTGTCTTCATTATTATATCTTTCATGTTTGCTAGTTTGTGCAACTATTTTGTTCGCAAATCATGCCTTCACCAACATGGGTTGACCAATGTGCCAGTTGCTACATTGGAAATATCATTTCACATGATCAAGCCCATCCACCATTAGCTTAGAAGTAGGAGTAGTGTTTGCTTCTTGTCTTGTTTGCTTGCATGCGTGTTCGCTTCTTGCCTTGTGTGTTTGTTGGCTTACTTGCTTGTCTTCTTATTGACTTTGCTTTCACATTTTTATTCTGCTCTTCGCTCGTTTAGGTGTTTGTTTGCTTGTTTACATTTGTAGGTTAGTTTCGCATGAACGGTGTGCGAATCTTGAAACAAGCGAGGGTAAAGTGCAAGACAACTTGTGAAGTTATCAATACTTGGTTATCTTTTTTCCTATCTCTGTATGTAGAAATTTTTATCTTCAGTCCATGATACACCAATGGAAAATACATATTGTTCGAAGTGAACCTTGATGAAAACACAATTCTTGCGTGCTAACTAGTATCACCTACTCTAGTCAGTTGTTTTGGGTTAACCCTTTTCAACTTAGTCAAGTAGAGTAAGGCGATGGGGAAACCTTAGCAAGTATGTCAGAGGTATACACAAAATACTTCTCTGAAGGAACAACCTCTTCTGCTCTCAATAAGTCAAGATCCCTCTCTTGCCTCTAAAACAAATAAGTGCTATGCACAGTTATGAAAAATGAAAAATGAAAAATGAGAATCTGAAAAATTTTGAAAATGAAAAATGAATAAGGTGAAAGAAGAGAAAAGCTTCCTCGTAGAGAGGTGATGCAAGTAACTCTTTCACGGTACTGACCAGGATCACTAGCAATGGAATGATGCTTGTGTTAGTTCGTGACTCCACTAGGGTACTGTCTAGGGCTGCTCGCAATAGAGCAACACTAGAGATGAAACTTAAACTCTAACTATCATATTGCTTGTGTACTAATATACCCCTCATTCCAGTCTTAACAACTATGTTGACTTGGCTTGGAATGTGTGTTGACCGACCAAGAGCATGGCAGATGCTACATATTTCAATCCAGCTAGTGCAGGATTCAAGATGATCAACGAAGTGAACAATACTTCTGGAGGTGTTAGACTTGCTTTTCGTGAAACAAGTTCCGTGCAGAGAGCTAGAGTTCTACCAGTGTGCCGCCAAGTGTTGTAGCAGCTACAACCACCCTCCAAAATTTTTCTTTAGCTTTGTTTTGGAGCCTTCCTACCAACCATCCTTAACGGCATATCTTGCACTATCAAGTACATAGGCTTCAGTTGAGTTTCAATGGCTCACCAGCCTATGCATGTCAACTTGCTTGTCTCCCATCATAGGCTGCCATTCCAGACTTAGGTAATTTTTAGGCTGATATGTTCACTTAGAAAATTGTGCAATTCTATAGGGGAACCAACCTTCCCTCTAGAAATTGTGCAATCATGTTGGGCTGCCTGTTGGGCTCTAGAATTGTGCAATCCAGCCAGGCATCCCTCCCTCAAAAAATTGCTTAATCCAGCCTAAAACTGGGCTTCAGCCCAGAAATTGCGCATTCTAGGAGGTAGTGTCCTACTGACCCCAGAAATTTAGCAATGCCTGAGGGATAGTCAGCCCTTCTCAGCCCAAAAACTATGAAAATCCCTCTCCCAGGCTTGCAAACTGCTGCATGTTCCTTCAAGTTGACCAATTCCCTTCGAGACTGAGCAATCCTGAATTGCATGCATGGGTTGCATTTTCTCGAAATAGAAAAAGGAAACATGAAAAAAGCATCTCTAAATTTTGAGGGAACTATTTTTAGCAGCTGGAGGTTACATGCAAAGATCGTTTTAGAAACTCCCCCCAAGTGTCTCTTTTTCCCAAATTTGTGGCATGCACATCATAAGCCTCAAACTTATTTATTCAACGATGCAGAGTTCATTCCTCACATCGATCTTGGAGCTCTGACATCCCACAGCACATCTAGGAGTCTTCGGCACATTCAGCTCAGATGTTTCTGGGTAAGTTTTTTTCATGTCATTTGCTGCTTTTCTGTCACTTTTCGTATTTTGCTTTGTATGAATGTTGTTTTCTTGTTTTTCTTGAACATTTGTTGTCGTTTTAATGTATATTGTCTTTTTGGAGAATCATTTCAGTTTTTGTTTACATCTCACTGTTGTCGCATGCATGACACTGTTTTGCACTAACGGTCCTCGTTGCGGCGACTCATTTCACACACATGCACACATTCTTGTTTTCTAAATCCTACATTCACTGTTTTCATCCATTATCATTCACTCTTTCTTACACTCAGTCTCGCCATACATCCAAACCATTTCATGTTTTCAGTCGTTCGTCGGCGGGTCTCGGTTGCCTTGGCCCGAACCTTGCTTTACCCAGATAGAAATGCACATTTCTGGAAGTGTAGGCTCTACCTTCCCTCTAGAAATTGCACAAATTTGGCCTGGTACTAGCCTCCAGGCTTGCATTGTGCAATTCTACGAGGTAGTGCCTTGCTGACCCAAAAAATTGCGCAATTCAGTGTCTGGGCATGCATCTCCTTGCTGACTGAAATTATGCATTGTGCAGTTTCAATCCTCAGCAAGCCAAGCTAGATGGTGCATTGCATAGTTCCAATAGTTAATCAGCCTCCTTACAGCCTGGACCGTGCCTTGCATATTTTTGGCAGTCAGGTCTCCCAACTTCCAGGTGAAAATTACGCAATCTTTACTGCTAGTCACCCAGGTATGTTGCATGTCAGTCCTGAGATATTTTTTTGGCTTTCAACTAACAGATTACTTGCCATGAGTGTTTCTATGTCTCTAGGTATAGCAAATTTTCATCCGTCTCTCAACAATACAGGTATAATGGCCTCCAAGAGAGCAGGGTCAAAGGACACCGTTGGAAGTGCAACTCAAGATGCAGTTGAACAAGTCTCTATGAGCTTGCCTGTTTACGAAGACACCAAGTTGTTCATAGATAGAGACATCAAGATGAAATGGAAGGGCATCAACGATACATTCTCAGGAACATTTGAGGAAGATCTGGAATATTGCAAGGTCCGCGTCAACGTCCACAAATCTAGCTTGCACCAGATTGCATGCAAGTATCCATGTGCGAACATGATACATTGAATTGTCTTGTGCATTGATCCTAAGACGATTATGTTGAGTAGTTTTAGCGGGATAGAGCTTGCTACCTTCAGGGTGAAGGACTATCAGGAGATGTATCACTTGCCACAGCCGGTGATCACAATGGAGAAACCCTTTAGCACATGCAGCAACACAAACTCCAGAGATATCTTGAAAAGTTGGGTGAAAGAGCCAGCCAAGTTTTGGATAACACCCAGCGTTGTTTACAAGACAAAGATATTACAGAAGGCATATTAGTACTTGGTCATCTTTGCATGCTTCTTATATGACCAAGAGAGCACAGAGACCTTCCCACAAAGCTAGGTGATTGCATTGGACCAACTGGCCATCGAAGGAAGGTCATGCAACTGGTCATACATGTTGGCTCTTAGACTAACGGAACAAGTGAAAAAATCTAGACATTCACCCAAAGGTTAGCAAGCAGAGATATACATGTCCTCTTACATTCTAGATGCAATTTGTGCTCGTCAATAGTTCCCAGGTTTGAAGTGGGCATGGACACCTTCAGAAACTGATGTGCACACTTATTTAAAATTGTTCTCTGAATGCAGCTTCCACAAAGTCATCACACAGTTGTCATACCACTTTGTCACCCTAGTGTACAAAATTTTATTTGAGCAAGATCCACATTGCATGTCGCAGGCAGCAATGGAGGCACTGATTGACATAGAAGATTGGTATGCCTCACCCCTTGGCACCTTCATACGGATGTACAATGCGAAGAAGCCTCCGCATGTTTTACTGAATTTTGCCATGGATAAGCTCATCATGCAAGAAGTGTCATATCACATCTCGATAAGGTTGTCAGCTAGACTGCACAGGAAGAAGAAGGCACCTTGGCCCACTCTTCCTTTGCAGATTGGGTTCTACGAGATATGAAATCTCAAGCATTCTGATGCCAAGATAGAAGAGTTCAAAAGATTCACTTTCAGCACCAGAAGTTTCAATTCGTATGACCCACATTTCTTTGTAAAGGACCATTGCACAAGAGTGAAATTTCCTTGGATCCATGGGGTGTGTCATTGGCCTAAGGAAGACCCATGGTGATATTGTCATAGCTTCTCTAGGCTCAATGAACCAGTCGGAATAGTTGTGCAATGGTTAGCGAAGAAGCATCTCACAAAGCACCATCATCAGCGATAGCGAAGGATAATATACCTACGCATGAAAAAGGCAAGAGAAAGGTTGATTACAGTGCAGAGGTAAAACAAATCTCCAAGTTTAAAGCAGATCCAATCGTGATAAAATAAGATTTGGATATTTAGGCTAAGAGGCGACAGCGTGACAAGAGGAACGCACAAAGGCAAAGAGATAAATGAAGAATGGAGGAAATAGAAAATGAGTTGTAAGATTTGAAGCAACAACTCTGGGAAGAACAAGAGATGTGCAGAAGAGAGAAGGAAGCACAGCAGGGACAAACACACCAGGAGGTGCAGCATGCACAGATTGATGAAACTACTCCCATAGAGGTTATAGACTCAAACGAGTAGCTCGCACAGAGCAGACAGGGTGAGACATCATAGGAGTAGGACTGTTGGGAATCCTACACCAAACAGTTTGAGGTCTAGTTGCGACTTCTTACCAAGGAGATCCCCTGACATGTTGGCAAGTCCAGCACCGTCAACAAAATGATAGCCCAAGGCTATAATTTCCACCACATATCATTCAAGGGCTAAGGGAAAACCCTAGTGAATGGTAAACATGGCCACCTCTTCTAACTTACATTCATTAATAGAAGTATAACAAGAGGCTTCAATGAAAAGAATTTATGTAGTCTAAAGAAAAAAATTCCTAAAGCATAAGGGCTATAACATAACTAAAAGAAGTGGTTATTCTGCATGATTATGTGCTTTCTCGAAATAAATTTTGATTATTAGTGTACCCAAACCAAGGGTATGAACCCCTTCCATGACTTCCCAAGTAGTTAAGGCATTATCTAAGATCAATGGACTTCTAATAAATATGTCTACTCATAGTGAAGAATCTTAAGCTTGGACTATGTTTTATGTAGACAATGAGGACTTTAATAAGAATATTGCAAGAAAAATCTAGTAGAGTTATGAATGTCTATTGATAATGGTATTAGGGTCACCCAGATTTGAAATGAATAAAGTAAAATCTTATTTCATATTAGAGCTCAAGTTTTAATTTTTTTTATTGTTGCCTTGTACACCTAAGAAAATTTACCCCAATAAACTCTAACATTGTTTTATAGAATTCACACAAACATGTCCAATCCAAGTGACTTGTCATCAGCCTATTATATCAAAGTTATTGTCGATTCATAAACTTGGTGGTTGTCCACTTTCCCTCTTTTAAGAGGCACTAGGGCAAAACATACATAAATGTTTGCATGACCACTCTAAGTTCCTCTATAAGCCCCCATGATAGGAAAACCATTTATAATGATTTATAAACACCTCTAGAATTCCTTCTTGGTTAGTCCCTCATGAACAACAATTTTAATTGTAGAATTGTCCCAACCAATTTATTTAATAATTAAGGCTTTAAAGAAGAAGTTCATTATCCAATCCCCAACTTTGATCCAACAAAATGAACTACTATAACGCCCCAATTTTGAACCCCATTTTGTAATTATTATTATGGCATGTATTTCTCGAAGATGTTGGTATGGATATTCTGCTAAACATTTATTGATGTAATTATTCTTTTATTTTAATGAACATGTTCCAAAGAATTAAATGAAGGGGTGGAGTGCTAACATGATGCCATGAGAGGAAACCAATGAGGGGAAAATGGGGGAGCTCAACGCCAACTAAAAATTACCTTGCCCAAAATCCTTGTTGAATTAATTTAAAAACCCAATTTCCCATTTTTCAAGAAATTAGTGCGAAAGGGAATTGGTAGTTGAACTACCAATTTCCCACAGTTATGAGAGTAGTTGGGATATGTGCAAGACTATCCCAAAAGAATGGGGAACGTATCCATATGGATATTTCTGAATTGGTCCACAAATTTTGATTTTGACACACAAAATCTCATGCAAGAAAGCATAGAAAAGAAGGAATTCACATGAATAAAGTTTAGGATGCACATAAATGCATTTATATACCAAGTTTGAGTGAAAATTTGTGCCAAAAAACATAATGGTTGATAGAAAAATTGATGGATCGTTAGATCCTTTTTTGGATTGGAAAAATCAAGAACTTGTGCCCAAAACCGAAGTTGCAATAAAAAATTTCACTTTTTGGCATTTTGTTGTGCAAGCATGGAGATGCTAAGAGGGGAGATTGTTGAAGGACTATTGGGATAGTGAAGGGACCCCTAGTGCTTTGCAATCTGGCTAACAAAGCACTTGTGGTATGAGCAAGCTCTTGGCTTGGAAGGGATTGTGGGTAACATGTTGATTTTATGATTGTGAAAGGAGAGTGGCCTTCTTAATTCCATCTTTTGTTGATCGAGTGAATGTACCCCTAATGGAATCATATCTTCCTAAGGGGTGGCCAGCTACAACATAATTCAATATACAACTAAGACTATGATTAGGTGGAAAATATCTCACCTTTTGTCAATTGCAAACAATCTTTAAATCAAATAGTATAAGTGTTTTTATGTTTTAAATCTAAAATATGTTAATTATTTGATATGTAATTGATGCTTAGGGATGTGTAATTAAACCTTATTTCTTTTTCAATTAGAAATTGAATCCATGTGTACATGGTTGCAAGTTTTCATATTAAATGGGAATGAGTTTGACATTGATAAGTAACTTTTGAACCAATTAACTTGTAATGTGATGGTTGTAATAAGGCTTTTGTAAGGATATTTCATGGTTAGGAGGGCAAAGAAATTTTGCCTATCGGCATCTTGAATAGCCATGATGGTTGGTTGGTAATGGAAAACGTCAATGGGGCTTAATTATGGAGGTTTGGTTTGCATCAACTAGGTAAAATAATTTGCGTACATGTTGCTCAAGGGTAGGATGCTCCATTGATATTGTGAACCTAATTACAAGAGCAACAAGCTATTGTTTAAAGATGAATATAAGTGAGGAAATACCTCATGAAACATTTGAAGTAAATTATTATATTAATTTATGATCTTATGAAATTTTATTAGAGGATTGAGTGGGAAAGTTCTTAGAGCTTTCCCAATAACTTTCATGGTTTAATTCTCTTGCTAGGAGAACCATATGACTTAATATAACTAGAACATATCAAGAAATGTGGTAAGAAGACGCAAAATTCTTCCATGTTTTTGTGTTCATAGACTAGCTATAGAGATTTATCTCATTCCTAGAGTTGCTGGGAGGTAGAGTTTATGACGGTGGAAAATCACAAAATTATCCATGGATTGCCAAATTTTGGAAAGATGCATATGAGTACTTTTTTCTCCAGTAATAAGAAGGTAATAAAAATTGTATCAATAATTATTTTAATTAAAAAAAATTATGGCCATAATGTTGCCCTTTAATAAGTTGTTGAAGCCTTAAATGGAAAAAATTAAGATGAGTGGTAGGCCTCACTCATTGCTCCTTGTATGTATTGTCTCAAACTTGATTCCTCCATGTGGTCTAGTCATTTAATATAAATATACAAGCAATTAAAACATAAAAGTGATACATCTTTAAAGATCCAATAAAACTCTACATTACTTGGCCTTTACAAGTTTAGGATGATAACAATACTAAAATGGAAAATATGTAAACCCTAAATGCAATTCAAATTCTAGATGCACGTGAATTTAGTAAAGATAGAGAACTTGAATATCATGGAATTTTGTTTGTGTGAATGGTTTTCCCAAGTTGAATATTAGGAAATGTTAAAGGCATTGTCTACGATTAATTGAGATCACGGGTTTATCATATCCTTTTAGTGAATTCTTGGCTTTGTAGTCTGCTCATGTGGATGCTAGGGCATATTTCTTAATCACCAAAAGAGTAATGGGAGGGATTAAACCATATAATTTTGTATTTCTTAGAGTTAGTGAATTCTTGGCTTTGTAGTCTCCTCGTATGGATGCTAGGACATTTTGTTAATGACCAAATGAGTAATGGGAGGGATTAAACTATATATCTTAGAGTTGGGTGGTCGAAATGTATAAATGCTGATATATATAATTTGTAAATATGTGCATAAATTTTCTCACATATATAAAGAGAAATTGTTTTTCTATTTAAAAATGAAAGAACTGGATTGGCGTAAAATCATCCCCAATGGGGGTTGAGGATCGACGGCAGGTGGGAACTGGGAATGGTGCTTGCCACCCCACCGTCCACCACGACATTTAAGGAGGGGTGGTGTGGTGCCCCTCTTCCATACAACATAAGCGTGCAAAATTTAAGTGGTAGGTGCATGCGGGTTATATTGATGGTTGGCCTTCAACTTGAGGAGATGGTGCAGCATGGTATGTAGGAGGTTTGCTGGAAGCTGGGCCTTTGACCCAACGAATTACTATTAAGAAATGTTGTATGTGTGCATTAGGTCAATTCAGCTCATGGGTAGTCTGAAACGGGCGTTCGGTGTGGAGCCTAATTATCTTCCTAATACAAAGGTCTCAGCCGCGTTGGACCCAATTCCTAAATGAGGCGGCAATGTCGCCTGTATGATAGCCACCAAGTGGATCCAGGGGGGGGGTGAAACAACTACTTTTAAAGAGCCGCCCCCCGGCAGACTGGTGGGGGTTCGAGGGCAGCACCCCCAAAGCTAAAAATAGATGAAAATTTGTCTTGTAAAATATTGTAATTTCGTAGTCAATCTGGACCATTCATTAGGCGAATGATCTGATGGTAGAACTTATGTTAATTTGGAGTTTTTTTCCCTAGAAGGAAACCCTTGGTTTATATGAGGAAATTATATTGTGGTTGTGTATGATTATTCTAAGAGAGAGAGAGAGAGAGGAGGTTGTTTCATTTTGCTGGATAATATAAAAGGAAGGATTAGTTGTTTCTCTGTGGACATAACCCAAATTGGGTGAACAATGTATATCTGTGTCTCTCTTGTTTTATGTGTTTTTGTATTTGTGTTTCTGCAATATTTTATGTGTTCCATTGCTTTGTTAAATAATTTCTAACAAGGGGATTGTAGTTCAAGGAGTGCTTTGGGTAGCGCATTGTAGTGCTTAAGTTGTTTTGGACCTTGGTGCAATTCAGTTGGGACCCCAGAACTTGTTATTGCCTACAAAAAGGGTTATGGTCTGGTTCAGATTTTGCGGAGGTTATGGTGTTCATTGTCTCAGTGGATTGGAAGCGAAGCTCTCTTTAGGAGGTCCAGCGCTAGTTTGAGGTATTTGGATTCTATTATCAGGTTTGGTTTATCGTACTCTTTTGTAGAAGTAGTTAGTTGATATTTAGTGACTTACATGGCCACCCTCTAATGTTATGGTGGGCGTGGTTTCTTTGACCTTGGGGTTCTATTGCAGTGCTCTAGTTCTTGGGCCTTTCTTGTATACATTCTCTTAGGTGGGTGCAGTTTGAAAGAGAGGGCATTGGTCTCCATTAAACCATCCTGGATTCTTTGTTCCTAATGGTGTTCAAAGGATATGTTATATGGCTCTTTATGGTTCGAGATCTCCTATTCTTTTACCGATTCATGGGATTTTGGTATGTGGTTTTGGTTCGGTCGTTGGGATATTCTGAGTAATTATGGTTGGGGACTAGTGGACAACCTATTGAACTGGTTTAGCCATTATGGGTGGGGGTTATGTTGGGGAAAAGTTTGTTTGGAGTTGGGGTTTATTTGGTCCTTTGGGAATGGTGGTTGACATTTGTGGCCTGGTCAATTCAGGCTGCTTTTGATGAGTAGTCACTCCGGGTTCTTAGCCTTTTGTTTTGCAGTGAATTTTTTGATGTCACGACTGAGTGGTAAAGTAAGATAGGGAGTATAGTAGTGGGGGAATTCTAGTAGGCCTTAACTAGAGGCTCATTGTAAAGAAAATATAATTGGCCCCATTCATGTTAGCTCTCTTAGCCCTTACGATTCTACAACTAGACACATAAAACGCTCATTGAGAAACTAAGTAGGGATAGGCATGATGATAGGAACACAATCATATATTTTATGAATGATCTCCAGAGGAACCAATGGTACATGCAGGATAGACTTGTGATTCTGCAAAGGGGATGGTGGTGCCTATAGGAAAATCGCATGAAAGGCAGAGTGGCGCACATGGAGAAACATGTCCATTGTGATTTCCAACCTCTGTCGTATCCTGGTTCAGGGTCGGACAACCTAACCCTGATCACTTCTTCAAATATCTAATGAGTCATGGTCGCATTCTCATTTTGTTTGTCTTATGGGATTTTGTGCCCTATAGTTTGGCATTCCCGGCATGCATGGCAATTTGTTGTATTTTTGGGAAACTATCTATTGGCCAATAAATCTGGTAGGAGTGAGGCCAATAGGATGTCAATAAATTGATATCCACGATGCAATCTTTATATGTGAACGAAAATCTAATTTGCAAAAAAAAAAAAATCTATCTTAATTTCAAATCTACCAAGCATGGAGAGGGATCCAATATCTCAAATCAAATTTTTTTTATTAATGCAAAACTTAAGGGAAGTTTTGAACCTAAAGAGATTTGTTTGTTGCTTGTTCCTAATAATATTGTTTATATTTATATAAAAAAAATTATAACCTTAGTGGGACTACAACTCCT
>APFE030963267.1:330821-356955 GCA_000404065.3 Pinus taeda | reverse complement strand
TTTAAAACTAACCATTAAAGTATTTTATTTATCTATATATTTTTACCTAATGTAACTTATTTCCATTAATAATAATAATAATAATAATAATAATATTAAAAATAATAATAATATTAAATTAATAAATAATAATTCGACCTGGGTCCTAAGGTCAAAATTAGCCATTGGTCGATTTAGCCGTTGGAGTCTTTGCTCAGACTATTTAACATGCTAAGCTGGATCTTTGCTCAGACTATTTAACATGCTAAGCTGGATCTGTTTCTTCAACTTGTCCTGACGATGAACCACACTTGTTGGTTCGAAACGCATCGACAAATGTCTGTCTACATGTGATTTACGCCGAAGTTATTCAACTATTATGGATCACAGAAGCCTCAATTCAACAAATCAAGATTTCACCTCAAATTTTTCTACCAGATTCTGGCACCAAAAAGTACAAAAAAATCACCAAAACCAACTCCATATAAATATAGGAAAAATATGCCTTTAAAGATGCAATAAAATTCTACAATAATACTTAAAAATTAGGTGTAAACCCTAACTCGAATCTCCTGGAATTTTGTTCGTGTGAATGGTTTGGCCAGGTCGATGGTTGGGAAGTGCTAGAAGTGTTGTGTATAATTAAATGAGATCAGGCTTTTTATCATATCCTCGTAACAGGTAGCACTATATCATATCTTTGTCGTGAGTTCTTCGCTCAATGGCCTCTCTGTAGGTATAGTAGGTAATATCGTTTTAATTACCAAATAAGTAATGGGACTTTTCAAATAACAAATTTGCATTTTTCTAGTGTAGAAGTTTTTTTTATTTGGTTTTAAATTTCATAGGAGACATGATATTTTTAACCTATTGGGATAAGTCTCAAAGAATAGGCTGTCTCATTTTTCCATAGTCTTGGTTTAGGTTTGATTTTGAAAGTCTACCAAGATTACTTCAATAAATTACCAATTTACTATGGTTAAAAAGAAAAAGGAAAAAAAATGGTGATCGAGATGGTCTCATTTTTCCATAGTCTTGGTTTAGGTTTGATTTTGAAAGTCTTGCCAAGATTACTTCAATAAATTACCAATTTACTATGGTTAAAAATAAAAAGGAAAAAAAATTGGTGATCGAGATGCCTAAAGGTTAAAAATTTATATTTATAAATATATAAATAAAATTTACATATAGAAAAGATTGTTTATCATTTATAAATATATGTATAAATTTACATATAAGAAAATGATTATTTTTCCATTCAATATTGTAATAGCATTAACTTAAATTTAGTTTTATAATAATAATAATTATGTCACATGTTTTATTTGGAATAGGTTTTCTATAAAATTTAATGTAATTGCCAATAGTTATTAGTTGGATGGTAAAGATTTAACTCTATAGAAAATTCTAGAATAGTCTTAATAGAATAGACAAATCAAAGACTGAAATTTATTTTCAAAATAGTTATACCTTTGTTGCCATTTTAATTAAAACATTAATTAAGAAATGTTATATGAACAAGTTCATATAAAATGAGTTAAAATGAGTTATGGTTTTTTGGGCATGTGGTATTTGATAAGTTATACTATTTGCCCATGGTATTGTATCAAAGTCTATTTACAAATCAAGAATATCCATGATAAAGTGGGATTGAATCTCCATTGGTTAAGAATCTTGTTACATGCTTGTTTTAAGTGTATATATGTTTAACTTACATATTAATTATTTTTAATAATAATAATAATAATTTTAAATAAAGTTATAATTTAATTAATGTTTAACAATTTGAACTATACGATGAAGTGTGTGTTTTGATGATTATTATAAATTGACATCTACCATTCATTTAATTACATTGAAGGTGTTCCTATGATGGCTTTGGCTGGGTAGATCTAGCCAATAAGGTTGTTCAATTTTCTTCGTCCTTCATCGAATCACCTTTTGCCACATGGCACTCTGGATAACGCGGCTCGAGCTATACATTGTAAGAAACCTCTTCAGCATGGTGGACGTGTGAAATGGCATGGTGGAGCAATCTCTACAATCTTCTGGCTTGACATATTACCATGGTGACGATATCATCTTAAGGCACCATTTTGAGCACATTCTCTATACATACCATGGTGGTAGAGGCACTCCTATAAACAACTACAGTAGCGTTGCTCACCAACAAAATCTCCCCAATCCTTATTTTTTGGTTAGCATAGAGTACCCAACCACGTCTGTTTTCAGTCATTTTCATCTCCACACGGCCCACAAAATCAGCTACTTCAGGAGGAGAAGATGTCATACTTTCCATTGAGGCTTTGGGCATACAAAGTGTTGGCCCAACCTAGTGCCTCTTTAATTTTCATCTACCCAACACTGGTATTGTCCACCTACATCAAAATTTTCATGCCGCCCTATAATGCCTCAGCTTGAGCAAAACGTGACCTTCCTATAGAGCATTTTGAGATGGTCGGCATCGATCTGAATCCTCCAAAGCCCACTCAAATTCTTTTATTTGCAACCATGTCTTCGCCCTATTGGAGTAACCACATAGAAGGTCATTAATGATAGGGTATTATTAACATTGGAGTTGGAGGGATTCTCCTTAAGATGAAGCAGAGCGACGTCAATGCATTTTGTATAATGCTCGATTATCGTGATCCAATTTTGTCCTTTGAAGCACCTATTTCCTTCTTCTCTCACATCCTCCAAATCCATATGCAATACGCTCTTTATCGACTTCTGTCATGTCCCTTCTCAAACCCATTTGTAACGGGGTGCTGCTACACAATTTTGGCAGCAATTTTGGTTTAAGAGGAGAACCCCACACGCAAAAACTTAGGAACTATAGGTAGTTCGAATTATTTTTGGTAGCTAGTGGAATGTGGAGGCCACATATGCATAATTCGAATTTGACAAAGGAGGATGTTGGATGGAACTCGAGTTAGTGGAAGGAGGGGCTCACAAGAGGCTAAGGGAGCCTAAGGTGATAAAAGGGGATGGAGCTCTCATTTTTGAGCATTCTGATTATTTTGACAAACAAATTCATTTTGTACGCTCTACTATTTAGCGAGTCTACCGGCTGTTTAGCCACAAGTCTTTCGCAGGGAAGATTCAACCTCTTCTTCGAGGGACCATCTGTGCCCGCCCTAGGGAGGCTGTTACACAAGAGTTTCTAGGGAGTCTGGTATAGTCACACACTTTAGTCATCAGCGCAAGGAGGAACTGCGTATTCCTGGGTAGCCAGAGAACATGTAGGAAGGGTTAGAAATCAGCAAGGGGATTCACATCTTGCTGGGAGAGTCAAGAATAGACCAAAAAATGGATTCACAGCTTACTGGGAGAGTCAGGAGTTGAGGAGGCAGTGTAGAAAGGGCAACTCTGCTAGAGTAGCAGCCAGCTAGACCCGTGCAGCAGTCAGTGCAAAGGCCACTGTAGCAGTAAAATCATGGTGCTAGGAGAGCAGTCATCCGAACCAAGGATCATTAGAGAAACAAGGAGTTAGTCAGTATAGGTTGACCCAGCGTTCTAAGGGTATTTTCAGAGGGCTTGGCAAGCTATTTCTTGCAAGTCGAATTTGGTTATATCAGTTGGGGAGAGGCTCCAAGGAGGTCGAAAATCCAAAGTCAAAACCAAATAAATTCCCTTCTGGCTTTCTTTGGGTTTTCCTGGTTTTTTTACAAAGATCCCAAACCTAAAGTTTCATAATTTTCTAGGCACTGGAGGCGGGGTTTTAAGTTATATCTTTGTAGCGGGCAATGTAGAATTGTTGGGGATTGAATAATGCCTTTGGGGGTTGATTTTGGGAAGTCTAATTCGGGCCAAACCATTTCTGGGTTTTTTTGGGTTTTGGCCAAGGATTCCGAGGTTAAAATCATATAAATTTCTAGGCAACTTTAGTGCACCTTCCATCCATTCGAATTTCAAGAAAGCAGTGGTTTCTGGGTAGCGCAGTGCAGATTGTGTATTTGATTTGCAGCTTTTATATGGGTGTTTGCTTAATATTTCGTTTTTGTAATTTGCTGCATATATTATTTGCTTGTTATCACTTGTATTCCTATTAAGGATCATTATAGTGGTATCAGAGCATGATCTTGGCCTAGCTATGGTAAAAATTAGCCAGAAGGTCATGGAAGATTTGGGTATGAGTGCACAATCACAGGTGAAACCAGAGACAAACCCATGGCTTAAGGGAAATCTAGTATGCAGAAATTCTGGGGTAGAATTCATTGGGACGATGAGAGGTTGGCCCAGTTGAGGAGGGTGATAGACCAAACCCATCCTCACCCTTACAACAAAGACGTTAGAGGTGAGTAGGTCGTGGGGGTGCATCCATCTACATTGTGTGGGGAAATTTGACTAGATCAAGGCACCAGATCTCCTGAAAAGGAGCAGACAAGACAAATGTTGGGTTGCGTTATATTCTTTCCATGACTAACCTATGTAGTGAACCAGGGGGTTGAGCCGATTGCGCAGCGGGGGGGTCACAGGGGGGCGGTAGGCCCCCTGTTTGGGGGGTTTGTGGGGGGCGGGTAGACCCCCTCTACGGGGTCCGGGGCAGCGCCCCGGGAAAAACTTTTTTGGACCCTATATTAGGTTGGGCGAACCTACATATGGTTTTCGGTGCATGTTTTTGGACGCGATGGTTTTCGGTCCATCCTTTGGATGCTTTGGCATGTATAAATATGTATTGTAACATTGAAAGGAACATAATGAAAAATCAAGCTGGTAGTCCCCGTTTTGGGATCCAGTGGGAAATCTCTGTGTATATGTGTTTTATGTGTTATGCTCTCGCATTTTTATTTTTCCTGTGATTTAGAATTCACATGCAGGTAATTTCTGTATGGGGCTAAAACCTACAACAAAGACGATTAGAGGGTGAAACCATGGAGCGCTTTTGCTAGCGGAGACCTGGCTTTAGATATCAGGAGCCTAAGGAGGAGGTTGAGCATGATGCTAAGAGCCCACAGGATGGTGAGAAGCACATAGATATACCTAGTGTGGTGCAGGAGTCACCTTTATTAGAGACCTCTTTGCTAGCCCCAAATGACACCCTAGTGGAGAGGATAGGGCCTACTCACATAGAACCATTTTTTGAGGGGGTGTCATCCCTAGACAAGATACCAATAGTTGTTGAGGTATCTGGAGCCGTGACCGATTTTACAAGTGATAGATGCCCATGACAGTTCCATTAGTTTCAGGCCGACCTTCTAGCAATAAAAAGGAAGGCCGCATTAGTGCGAGAGGCGATTCTGTAGCAGAACGAGGAGTTGGAGGGCATGAGAGCAATTTGTGTCGAGTCCACGACCAAATTGACTCACGTTGGGGAGAATTTGAATTCCCTACTGGTGTAGCTAAATTGCACATTGGAGCGTGAGAGCAACCCTCTTCGGACATACATAGACAAGGTTGGCAGCACTGTTAGGTTACCATGGCCCATTGGACAAAGGGAAATAGAGCTACCTATTCAAATTGTATGTATTGACCAGGATAGGAAGATGAGACGACCTAAGTTGCACAGGGTGCAACACCCTCATGGTGGGGTTGTTCTATGTGCGGGAGTTCATGCATTCAATCCCTCTCTTAGGGTTGGGTGGTGAGAAATTCTGAGTTGGTACCTGGTCGAGTGGACTATGGAGATGGTAGTGGACCTAGGTGGAGCTCCGCAGGAGTTTCCAGGCACTGGGGATGCAAGAAGCCCCAACTAGCATTGGGATCCAAGAGGGACTACCTATCATTTCCCATGTACTTCGGTTGACTACAACCAGATGGTGCAGTTGACCTAGTGGTTGAGCATGCACTTTCACTAGGGCAGTCTTGGTCAACACCAGTGGCCGACCAATTAATGGACAGACTCTTTTGGTTTTCTTGGTATGGCATTTGTACACAGGATGACTGGGTGATCAACATACTTTGGCATGAGTTTGTCGGAAGAGGTGGCATTGACAGGCTACCAGACGATGCCTTGCATGGAGCTGGGGGCTCTTCACTTTTGTGCAGGACATAGAGGACGCAGAGGAGCGGAGCAGTGGTGCCATCACTACTGACACATAAGGAGAGTGACTTCTTGGATCCCTCAGGGGAGATTTGGAGGGAAGATCCATTCATCGGTGGGGATAATGATGCGATGGTGGAGGTGATGATACTAATCGGGTGTGGCCTGACATGTACAGACATAGCTCTAGGCCATCATATCCAGGGATGTATGGGAGCATATAGCGTTAAGCAATGGTCTACAGGTGCGCATGGAGATGCATGGTGGTGTGTTGTAGTGTGTTGCACTACAATGCGGAGTGGGAGTGCCTCACATCGCAGTGAGTACATGCGGGGAGTGATAGGTGTTGCAACATAGGTAGGAAGTAGGACAGTACAAGATGGCATAGCTGTAGCCGAGGGTATCCCACAGTGTAAAGGGGTAGGCCATGGTGTAAAGTGGCATGTCCAGGAGTACTGGGATGATTAGTGGTATGCAGAGGTGTATGGTGTTTTGCAACGAGGTCTTGGAGTTTTACCTCTAGGGACACCCATGGACGAAGATACCAAGCATACCTTTGGGTGTAGTTCACCCAGGATCGATGGGGACACAGATGAGCGATAATTGATGGTATCCACAGGGACTCACACTCCGGACCATCTTCTACGTTACTTATAGGAATGGATGATCTGGTTGTTGTCCTTTAACACTTTGGGCACGAGAAATAGGGGACGGGTATCTCACCCAATATATTTGGATGACACTTGGTGTGATAGATGGGAGACTTCTTAGCAGGGACATCAAGTCGTTGCACAAGTTGACAGCCACAGATTGAGGGATGAGATGATCACTGACATGGATGGCATATCATTCATCATTGATCCTATGCCTAGGGAGTTGATCACAAGGGAGACATGTTTCACTCTTTCCATGGGGCATGTCTCGACCATGCATGCGCAGAGGATACCGTGTGCAGCTGAGATAGTTGTCCATCGTGTATCTGGGATCCCGACATTATATCGACATATTCTCCAGGGGGCGGGTAGCCGAACCAGTGGCAGTGGTTGGCAGGTGCAGGATGGATCCACATACACTAAGTCGATTGCACGTATCAGATACCCATTTATTGGTTGCATTCAGGGGGTAGCTATTTTGTACACGCAGTTTATAGTGGTCGTTAGTGCTACACAATGGCAGGCACCGAATAGTTTAGCATGCCTCAGATTAGTTCATGATGTATAGAGCCTATAAATGGGTGGCATGCATGGACTAGAGATGAGGACCAAAGGGATTCCATTAATTGTCAGGGCTATCCCGCAACAGGTCTGCCTATGGTATGCAGGGATTCAGTTGATCGAGAGATCACTCATGATGAGCAGAGTCGTGGCAGAGAGTGATATAGTTCGCTCTTGGGATGACACATGGGGGTTCACAGAGGGTTCCATCATATGGGGAGGCATACATTCTCTATTGTTGCATAAGTTCAGAGTTAGATTTGGATGGGTAGGCCTTGGTGCCATGGAGATTCCCAGGAAGGATGTGTCTCGCATCTTTCATTATTCCACCATCGAGTTCGAGGAGAGTAGGATATTGTCTACGCATGATGGGGAGTATGACATAGTCAGGGTAGCATAGCATCAGGATGGTGGCACCACTCTAGGACTAGCAGGGAACTAGGGCGTCACAACTCTTCATAGCTCAATAACCTTTAGGTATGCGCCAGATACTACAGGGGGAGATCATACAGATCTTCCATTTAGATTTAGTGAGTCATTGATGGAGCAAGGGACTTCTAGTACTTGCACCGGGCAGGATAGTGAGTGGAGTGAGGGGAGCCTCATATTGGATAGGATGGATTGGGATCCTGGTAATGAAGGATTCTTTCATATCAAGACAGTGCTGAGGCCAGGGACGATTCAGTGACACATCTGGGACCCTGGCACATGTTACAGTGACAGTGGGGAGAAACAATTAGAGAGGATGCTCATTCAGGCATTGCTTGAGGACAAACGATTTTTGGGGTGTTGGAAGAACTTTGTCAGATGAGGATGCCACCTAGGAGGGTGAGCCCATATTGGAGTACCCAGCTTTGAGGTTGCTTTAGTTCAAGCAACATTTGGGAGGGGAGGACTGTCATGTCCCTTCTCAAACCCATTTGTAATAGGGTGATGCTACACAATTTTGGCAGCAATTTTGGTTTAAGAGGAGAACCCCACACGCAGAAACTTAGGAACTATAGGCAATTCAAATTATTTTTGGCAGCTGGTGGAATGTGGAGGCCACCCATGCATAATTCGAATTTGGCCAAGGAGGATGTTGGAGGGAATTCAATTTAGTGGAAGGAGGGGCCCACAAGAGGTTAAGAGAACCCAAGGTGATAAAATGGGATGGAGCTCTCATTTTCGAGCATTCTGATTATTTTGACAAACAAACTCATTTTGTACACTCTACTATTCAGTGAATCTACCGATTGTTTAGCCACGAGTCTTCCACGGGGAAGATTCAACCTCTTCTTCGGGGGACCATCTGTGCCTGCCATAGGGAGGCTATTACATAGGGGTTTCCAAGGAGTCTAGTACAGTCACACACTTCAGTCATCAGCATGGGGAGGAACTAAGTATTCCTAGGTAGCTAGAGAACATATAGGAAGGGTTAGAAATCAGCAAGGGGGATTCACATCTTGCTAGGAGAGTTGGGAATAGACCAAAAAATTGATTAAAAACTTGTTGGGAGAGCTGGGAGTTGAGGAGGCAGCGTAGAAAGGGAAACTCTGCTAGAGTAGCAGCCAGCTAGACCCGCGCAACAATCAGCGCAGAGGCCATTGTAGCAGCAAACTCATGGTCTTAGAAGAGCGATCATTCGGACCAAGGGTCATTCGGGAAGCAAAGAGTTAGTCAGTATAGGTGGACCCAGCGTTCTAGGGGTATTTTCAGAGGGCTTGGCAAGCTATTTCCTGCAAGTTGAATTTTGGCTATATAGTAGTTGGGGAGAAGCTCCAAGGAGGCTGAAAATCCAAATTCAAAACCAAATAAATTCCCTTCTGGGTTTTTCTAGGTTTTTGACAAGGATCCCAAATCTAAAGTTTCATGGTTTTTGGAGCACAATAGGCAGGGTTTTAGGTCATATCTTTGCAGCATGCAATGTACAATTATTGGGGATTGAATAGTGCCTTTGGGGGTCGATTTTGGGAAGTCCAATTCGATCCAAACCATTTCTAGGTTTTTGTGAGTTTTGGCCAAGGAGTTCAGTGTTAAAAGCATATAAATTTCTGGGTAGTTTTAGTGCAGCTTCCATCCATTAGAACTTCAACAAAGCAGTAGTTTCTAGGCAGTACAGTGCAGATTGGTGTAGCAGCTGGGCAACCTTCAGCTCAACCATTTTCCTACCTGCTTTTGATCCTGCTTGTCCTTTTATACAAGCCTAGGTGCACCATTCCATCATCTATTGTATTTGACTTGCATAAATATAATAAAATGGCTCAGAAGTTCTCCATTTGCAGCTTTTATATGGGTGTTTGCTTAATATTTCTTTTTTGTAATTTGTTGCATGTATTATTTTCTTTTTATTACTTGTATTCCTATTAAGGATAATTACAGTGGTATCGGAGCATGATCTTGGCCTAGCTTTGGGAAATTAGCCAGAAGATCATGGAAGCTTTGGGTATCAGTGCACAATGACGGGTGAAACCAGAGACAAACCCATGGCTCAAGGGAAATCGAGTATGCAAAAATTCCAGGGTATAATTCATTGGGACGATGAGAGGTTGGCCGAGTTGAGGAGTGTTACAGACCAAACCCATCCTCACCCTTACAACAAAGACGTTAGAGGTGAGGCCATCGTCATTGGAAATCATTAAATATGGTTCCTAGACGACCACCTCGACACCCATAGGGTAAAGCTTCTTGATGTCCACCTCGAAAGGAACATCATCATA
The DNA here is from genome assembly GCA_000404065.3 of Pinus taeda. Classification (NCBI taxonomy): domain Eukaryota; kingdom Viridiplantae; phylum Streptophyta; class Pinopsida; order Pinales; family Pinaceae; genus Pinus; species Pinus taeda. Next base: position 347,080 of record APFE030963267.1, on the reverse strand, counting down.
AATTGACAACTTAACCATAAGACCGTTATTGTCCTTGATCAAAGTCCCGATAGTTCTATCGTATACGCCTTCGCAGAGCATCCCATAGACCACCTAGTCACGATGGACTTCCCTAACTTGCAATTCGATGAATGAAATGTGTCTCGGTCTTTCGAGGGGAACCGAACAATCTACGTCGTCATTATCATTATCTCTAGGATGGATGGAAGACATTTATAAAACAAAATTACATCCTACTTCGACCTCCCTTTGCTGATAGGTGAGACCATGGACAAGATCATCATGGACTTGGAGGGTTCACTTTTTTAATCTCTCCAAGGCATCTCAGAGGATAGCTCTCTTCTTAAGCATATCTAAGGTGTCTTGTAGGAGGGATCTATCTAAGTCATTCACAAAAATAAGTGGAAGTGAGGCCACCATTAAGCAATACAGGTCCTCCTTACTCTTCTTCTCCTTGCTCTAATTCTTCTTCACTTAATTATCAACTTGACTTACCTTCTTCGTCATATTTCTTATGTGCCAAATCCATATTTAAGGATAAAGGCATTGAATCACAGTTAACTAAATCTAAGCTAAACCCTTCATAGTGGTGATGCGTTGGTTATTTTCCTCTCTTCCTTGTGAAGGAAAAAACCCTTGTTTAGAGTTCCTTCGTAACCTAAATGCCACATTCATGCATCCTACTTTCAAACAAAAGTTGCTTCCCTTTAATTTCACAATGAAAAATCCCATTGTGATGTGACGTTGTTATGACAGAAATTGATTGTCATGAGAATGGAAAATTGGGAAAGTAATTTCGATACTTTTCCTAAATTTATATAATTTAATGTTTCATGAATTGTACTTATACTTGCAATTTACAAAATTATATAACTTGTTATTTATTTCTCATTACATGAATAAATAAATAATGAAAAAATTCCTTGGAAAACTAACTTTAAAGAGGATTTATGCAACCTTCGCATCTGCTTGGGTAAAACTAAAAAAAAGACCAGATCAGTGACAACGATCAAAGTATATCACCCATCTTACTTTTGAATGCAATAAATAGCTTTTGCTTTCTTTCTTTTTAATTTTTATGGAGCTAAAACTTAATTTTAAATAATATTTTATTCTATTACAAATAATATTTTTAAATAATATTATTCTAATACAAATAAAAAAATTATATTCATTGATTTAATTTTTCAACATTATCTTTCCAATTTTTTCTAATCCTTAGTGTAACTTTTCCCCTTTAGGAGAAATTGCTAATTTATATAGTTGGGCTAGTAAAATAAATATATCAAAAGTCCTCATCCCATGGTTTTAGACCTCTACGTGATGCATTTATGGTTACCATTGTAGTCAAGTTAGAATGGTGTAGCATGGGCACATGACGATATTGGTATGGCATGGCCATTGGAAGCCCAGTGCATTGCATGCATGCAAACAATCGAACAATCATACATCAACATGCCTGTGATTCTCTAGGAGTCATCGACTCAAGAGAATTCCTCTAACACCTTTGTTTCAAGGATAGTGGAAGATAGCAGTGTGGAACAAGGCAGAAGGGAATGGAAAAGGGCACGAGGGTATCATGGTTTTCGTGAGGGAGAAAGAAGGTCGTCTCATTCAATTAGAAAAATAAGACTCAAATAAGCAATTCATTTGGTTTAAAATATCAAAAAAATGGAAACCACATCAGAATTGCAGCATGGTATTTTGCGCCGCAAGTTTCAAAAATATACAAAGGTAGAGGATTTGACCACAAAGATCCATTTGCGGCCTTAAAATAAGATATTGTAACATGTTCTCAGCTACGTCAAGTTCTTATAGTGGGTGATTTCAATGCTAGGACTGCAAGTGAGCAAGCTAGCATTCTTTGTTGTAAAGAAGTTTGCAACCATATTTGACTTACAGAAGAGAGTAATCATCACTAGGAAAGAATTTCAGAGGACAAGGGTTGTAATCTATTTGGTGAACAATTGCTTACTGTATGTGGGGCATTTGATTTAGTCATTTGTAATGGCTTGACTAGATGGGCAAAGTCAGATAATTTCACTTGCAACACTTACAATGGAGCAAGTATAGTAGATTATGTACTTTGCTCGCATGGTTTGTGTGAGAAAATGGAGGAAGTTTTGATTGGATATCAGCTGTGGGACTTAAAATCAGATCACAATCTAATTTATTTAAGTTTTGCTTGGATTGAAAAGAAACAATTAAAGTAAAAAGTTCAAAATGTCTAACAAAATCTCCCACGAGAAGAATTCTTTTGACTCCAGAAAATTGTAATACCTTAAAAATGATGATGGAGAGGCTCTTTGAGAAGGATAAAATCACAATTCACGGCCTTCATAGTCATGAATTAACACATTTAATTCAATGCGCACTTGTAGAGTGCAAAAGAGAAAAAATTAAGAAGTTTGAAACAAATTGCTTTCCAGTTAATGCTTGGTTTGACGAGGAATGCAAAAAGGCAAGGAGAATGTGGAAAGATTCAAACAAGGATAACATAAACCTCAAAGCTTACAAGTAGTTATTAAGCAAGAAAAAGGTTGATTTCACGGTTTCAAGGAGGGAAGAACTAATCTTCCCTAGGAAAAATAATCCCAAATTATTTTGGAAGGAGCTCCAACCAAGAAATATACAAACTGGAAATAGTATTACACCTTGTAAATGGTTTGACTATGCAAGACAAATCTATGAGCATGATCCCAAGGTTGACCCTCCCCCCTTAGTCAACACTGACACTGAACTCTTCACGGTGCAAGAGGTAGAGATGGGTAACAATAAGTTGGGTATTGGAAAAGAAAAAGAATTAGCTAAACTCCAAGCAGAATATCTAAAGTGGGACTCAAAGATCCTTGCACCTCACATTACAAAAATTTTCAACAACATCATACAATAGGGGCTCCCCACACATTGGACAACTAGTCTAGCAATACCTCTTTTCAAGGGCAGTGACGTCAATAATCTCTCCAATTATAGGACCATCATGATAAACCCTTTGTTTGCAAATTTATTTGGAAGCATGCTAGAAAATAAAATTATCGAGCGTGCAAAAGAAAGAGGGCAAGCAAGTTTTAGACCTAAACATTCCACACTTGGTCATTGTATAAATTTAAGGCACATCCTTGAAAAAGTTTGGGGAGAAAGGAAGAAGTCTTTTGTTGCTTTGTTGATTTCAGAAAAGTGTTTGACACGGTTCCTAGGGATAAGTTTGGCACAGAATGGGGGAACTTTGGGTTCCTAAACATTTGAGAAAAGTTGTGCATAGGTTGTATGAAGAGGTGAGAGTGAAAATTAGAACTTCAGCAGACATTTCTAAATTTTTAGAACCAATATCGGGGTCAAGCAAGGTTGCCCACTATCTCCTACCCTTTTTGGTTTATATATCGACAAGCTTGAGGAGTGGTTAAATTCACAAGGGGTGATGGTATCTATTTGGGCAAGTTTGTTATAAGGCTTCTTTTGTATATAGATGACCTTATTCTAATTGCTAAATCGACCCTTGGTTTGCAAGAGAACTTACTATCCCTTGACAATTTTTGTAGAAGTGTGGGGATGCAATTCAATATCATCAAAATGAAAGTAGTGGTTTTCTCTAAAAAAAACATAACCAGCATAAGTTCTACTTTGAAGGAAAAATTATGGAAAAAGTTGCGGATTACAAATACCTCATAATTGACTTCAACAAAAATCTAAGCTGGGATGGTTGTAGAAAGAAAATAACTTTAGGGGGTTGGAAAACATTTTATGCTTTTCAAAATAGGTGTAGAGAGGCAAAGTTATAGGAGTGGAAAACCACTCAAACCCTTTTTGGGCTTCTAGTGATTCTCTATTGTTGTGAACTATGGGCCAGCAGTACATCCAACATGCAATGGAGATAAATTGAGAAAATTCAGAAGCATTTGATTACAAACAAATTCAAGATTAAGAGTGTAGTTCCTTATGCTATCTTGTTAAGTGAAACAGGGGCTACCCTATTCAAGCAATTTCTATGGTGCGAGTCATAATGTATTTAAAAAAATGAGAAAATGGAAGAGGGTAGATGGCCTAAGGTTGTATTTAATGACAAATTGTGCAAAAAATAAAAAAATAAAAACTTGGATGCAACAAAATAACAAATGGTTTAGTAAATGGGGTATTTGCTTGAACATGTGTCCCATAAATAGCAAAGAGATAAAATATTTTTTTATGGATAAGTTCCACAAGCGTACTTGGGATAAGGAGCTAGGAAGAAAGAAAAAGTACTATATTGAAGTGTTTAATCCCACTCATAGTCATCAACCAAAAGCATACATAGAGGCCATTATCGCTTGGAGAGCCAAAATTCTTATTGCTTAGTTAAGGACTAATTCTCATCAAATTCGTTGTGCAACAGGGCTCTTGAAAAGGCCAAAAGAAGTGTGGGAGGAAAGAGTATGCATTTTTGGTTCTTATGGAAAAGTGTAAATAGAAAAGCATTTCATTTTAGAATGTGAGGCCTTCAAAGACAACAAGGACAGTTATGCAATATGTTGGAACCTAGCTCTTGGGATAATCTATTTAGTGAGGGGTTTGTCGAGAAGCTTGGAGAACTTATTGTGAAGCTTCACAGAAAAAGGGTCAAATACATCAAGCAAATGAAGAAGAAATCTATCCCATAGGCTATATTTAGGATCGTGGGCATTAAAATAATTTCTTTCTTCTTTCTTTCTAGGTTGTTGATCTGTGATTGGTTGGAGATATACCAAATTTGTGGCCCTATTACACCCACGAAAACTAGAATTAGAAACCCTAGTATATGTTTTTCTTTTGATAGAACCCAAATTGGAGATATGCAAGCTTGCAGGGACATCTTCAGGCTACTATGTCGATGTGGTGGCCATGATTTTGACTGGTGACTCAACTTCTAAAGTTATGGTGGAGTCACACATTCGAATGACCAGGGTTGGTAGTTTTCTAACTTTGGAAAAAATGGTTTTGGATAGGACTATTTTAATTAAACACAGGCTGGAATGACCAGGGTTGGCAGTTTTTGGAGTATAGCAAAAATGGTTTTGGATAGGAATAGTTTAATTATTAAACGATTTTTTCCCGCTGAATTTTGATGGTATATGTTTTGGTCCAAATATGATTTAAGAAAAAAAAAATTGGTTTGGGGTAGTTCAATTGGTAATTGCCATGGAACTGAAGCCTTACCAAACACGAAGTCTTGGGTTCAAATCTTGCATTATACCCGATCGGGGTGAGAAATTGGACATGATGAAGATATGATTTAAGATGTTTTTTAAATTTATAAAAAAAATCAACAAAAATTTCAATTCTTTAAATTATATAGATGAAGGTTAAAATTTCAAAAAATAAATTATTAAAAATTTCTATAGACTTTAAGAGAAAATTAACCCAATAAAATAACCATAAAATAAAAAATAAATAACTAAATTTTGGATAAAAGAAAATGTAGAACATGAAAATGCCACGTATCCTAATGGTGCTATGTGGTTTTTGGACTTTTGGAACAAAATTGATTCTCCATTCAAAACGCTTGATATCCTTCTGCTCAAACCTCCTAAACTCTCCTTTTTCACTCTTTTTATTTTAAATGAATGCCATAGAAACAAGAGTTCCACTCCTTACAGGCTTTTACTACTGGTTTGGGAGTCATACGGAGTGGGATTATTGGTAGGAGTAGTTGGATGGCACATCATGGTGGAAATGGAAAGGTAAGGAGAATCGGCCTTCTTTCTCTCAGGAATTTCCATGGGAAGATTTTCATAATGAACTCATGGAGCGGCAAATTCATTATTCCCAGGATAGTGATATTTTGCATTGGGGTCATACAACCAGGTGTACCTTTACTCTAAAGGAGGCCTATTCTATCCTAGCTAGTTTTCAAATGTTGGCAAGACAGAATATTTGGAGCCGAGCCTGGTCAAGTTATCAAAGGCCTAAAATCTCCACATTTCTCTGGTTGGTTATTCAGCGGCAAATTCTCACTTGGGACAGGGTTCGAAGAAAGGGTGTAGAAGCCTGAAGGGCCTTCCTTCTGCCTTCTCTATTATTAGGTAGAAGAACCTATGGAGCATGCACTTAATTCCTGCTTGTATACTCAAGGTGTGTGGGATCATATTTTTTTCCTCTTTATCATGGGCCCTTAAAGGTGTGAGGATTTGGTGGAGGAGTTGGTGCGATGGAATTAGCCTACCTTTAAAAACCTTATGGTTAACCATGTTTGATGTCTAGCTATTGGTTTTCTCCTCTGGAATGTGTGTAAGGAACACAATGCTTGAACCTTTAGAGGAAAGTAGGGGGTGATTTCCACAGTGAATGATCTCATTATTTCCACAATTTTTGTGAAACCATTTTGGTGGCCTCCTTGTATATGGGAGATTGGAAAGTGGATCAACTTGAGGCAATAATATTTCCCAAGCTAAATTTACACCACGATATGGTTACAATGTCCCCTCAACATGATCAAATAAGGATGCATTCATCTCACTCATATTTTACCCCTCCTCCCAAGGGTTTTATTAAATTAAATTTTGATGGCACCTCTAAGGGAAAACCAAGTGTTGTTGGGTTTTGGGGGAGTCTTTTGGGACTATAAAAGTGTTTTCATTCACCTCTTTGTCGAGAGTTCTGGATGGACCAGCAATAATTTGGCAGAATTTTGAGCCCTAGGGAATGGTCTATTGTTAGCCATTCGTGAACGTTTTTGTCTATTACAAGTGGAAGGGGATTCAAAAGTGGTGGTCAACTGTGTGCAACATCTACTTAATGGAAAAGCCCCATGGAAACTTGTCAGAAGTTGGTGACTGGAGGGTGTTGTTGCACAGATCAGTGCATTTCTATTTAAGGTGGATTATGTGACAACCACTCACACCAAGTGCAAAGGTAATTAGGTAGTTGAGTTCCTAGAAAATATGGGGTGTTCGTCTAGGAAATTGGCATTAGATGATGTTTGGCCTTTGACAATTTCAGGCAATGATCTTTGACATATATAGGTTTTTTTGGATAGTGATTGTCACATCCCCAATGGGGGTGGTAACTTAGGTGATTGTTGAGACTTCTTGGATGACTAGCCTCTCCTGAAAGTCACAGTATTTAGTAATGGCATGGTGTGCGGTTGGAAATATGTGTTGGAATGAGGTCAACAACGGGGTAGTTATAAATGTAGGTGTCTTGTGATAATCTGATAGATGGACATACCTTGCAAGCATGGTGGGGTGGTTATAGTCCCCTTGGCATACTTGCAAGCACTGTGCTTAGTGTCTCGTCAATTTGTGAATTTTCTAAGGTCTCTTTAGAACCTCAAGTTAGTATTAGTGTTAATAGTGGGTGACCTAATTTGGTCTCGTGAGGTATTGCATATCTCATTCCTACAACCTTCACTTACTTATGTTATTGTATATTTGCTTTGGTGTGCCATTGAGTTTTGTACTGCACTGTTGTATATGAAACTTTTCTATTAGATTCTTTTGGTTCTTTGTATGGTATTTTGGGTCTTCAATTGGGGCTTACTTCATTGGGTTGTTGTTACTTCCATAATTATCCAAGGGGTGGTGGTTTTTCCAACAATTTCATAAGCTTCTTCTGTGGGCATTATTGGATTTCAGTGCTTTGGATTCCTTCAATGGTATTCCTAGGTTATTCTACTTCTGTTAGTTCTTTTAATATTTTGGAGTTGTGTTCTCTACTATGGGGGAAGTATTTTTTCTTGGTGGGAATTTTCATTTCGACCTGTCTTTTAACTGAGTCTACCCTTGGGAGTTTAGTTGCCCTATGTCCTTTTGTAACCTGCAATTGGCTTATCTGCTAGAATTTGGCCCTGTTCAGTGGCATTGGGGGGATGATTTGTTGGTCTTTGGGTTTGGTTCACAAGGGCCTGTGTGTGCTTGGTCCTCCTCAATTTTTATTCATGTGTTTTGTCGATGTTTATTCTGCTCTCTAGTTTCTTCAATCATTCCCCCTCGTCAACAAATGCTGACTTAGAGGGTGGTCTAAGTAGCTTTGGACCAAAGAGAACTTGAATCTTCACTTTTGATTATGTTGGTTCTTTTTTTGATGTTGTTCCTTTGGAGGTTTGGTGTGAAATTCTTCTCTTGGAGACCAAAGAGAAGGCAAAACATCCCTATCATTATGATTCTTAGGTCCAAGGGATAGAGACTTAACTTCAACAAGTCCTAGATATTGGAAGATTTCATTAGAAGAAGTTACATTTCTTGTATTATCTATCTTTACATCAGTAGATGAACACTTTGCTCTATATGATTTTTAAATATAAACAAATTGATAGTTATAATCTATTCTCTGGGTGGGAAGATATAAAAATAATGTTGAGCAATATTCACTTTTTCCTTGACAATGTTGATTCTAGGCTCGCAAAAGTGAAAAGTTTCATTTTTTAAGATTTAGCCTCTAGGGACCTTACTGATCCCCCTTGTGATCCTAGTGACTATATCAATTCCCCTATGGATAGTGTTCTGGATCTCATAATTATCCCCTCAGACCAGGAGTAGTTTTCATTGTATAATTTTTTTGTTCCTCTTTTGTGTAATCTTGTATGTGTTGAGAAATCAAGGAGTAGCTTAATTAGATGATTTCTCTTACATTGATAACTGTATGTGACGTTATTTTTCTTAAATTGATGTAATTTTTATTAACTTCTTCTTATTATTATGTTCTTATCATCAAACAACTACCAAACTATGCAGATCAAAGAGACAAGAGGACACAAAATGTAGGCTGCTAGCTAGGGCCAAAAACTTCTCCTCTTGAGAGGAAAACCCACAAAAAGTCTTTGTTTCTTATAGAATTTTCAAATGATGAATTCCAAGACCTATGACCCTTGAAAAATACCCCTCCAAGGCCAATTCAACCTTCCTTCTTAATGATCTTTCCTTACATGGATTACAACAACAAACTTCGACCTTCCATCAACTTCTCTAACAACTTTGACCCCAACAACTTCTTCAACAATTTTGATCCCAACAAATTCTCCAACAACTTTTATCCCAGCAAATTTTCCAACAACTTCGATCCCAACAACTTATCTAGTTATTTCAACCCCAACAACTTCATAATTCCGTTGCACATGAGAGAGAGAGAGAGATACACAAAAACTTCAACTCTGGCTTCCTTCTGGAACTTCGCTTTCCTTAGGACTTCTTCTTTTAAGATCGAACTTCTTCTCTTGCTTCTTTATATGTCTTGGATATTTTCTCCAAATGATTTCGAATGCCTCTTATCTATAGGCTTCCCAAGGGTACGAATTGCCTCCATGTGGCCAACTTGTTCTTTCATATAGGCCGACTTGTTGCGGCTAGGTTGACTTGTCTTGGAGGGTATTTTTATGATTCAAATAAATTTCTTTTACATAATACAAGATTCCCAAAGGGGTCTTACATATTTCAATGACTCAATTGACTCCTAGACTTTATGGCAAAGCCTTAGAGGCAATCAATGGCCACTTGACCTATAAATAAAATGACCTTGAGCATGAAACCCATGCTTCAAAATAATAATAACAAAAATTATTTTTTCTTTTTTCATCAAATACATAAAATCATGATTGCAATAGGCATTACGAAGACCAAACATTTACACATTTTAACACTCCCTTTTAACTATGGAGTTATTCATAATCCATACAACGTAATTGGACATTCTCATACTAAAGAATTATCATAAGAAGATTCGGATTGGTAAGCCATATCATAAGCTATTTTCTCATCTTATGTCAGTGCATCTCATCATAACAACCAGCATTGTCACATAACAAGGCCTTGACTAACAACTCTATCTCTTCACAAAATCAGAGCACAAAGTTAGCAAGACAATGACTAATAAACACCTTTCATCATTATCTCTTAAGGCACATACCCCATTCGGATGTTCACTAGGTATGTCTTTTTAGGACCATCCCTATCTTGGAATAACACATCTTCAAGTAATTTCCTCTTTGACTACTCTTTCCTATTGGATTCCCTACCACATCATCAAAGATTGTCGGAATCAATCTCACATGATTACCCAATCCTCCATTCTTTCTTCATAACATGAAGACAAGAATGATGTGTCTATCTCTCCCTCCCAACTAGGTAGGATATACACATTCCTATAAAAGGAATGTTATCATGTTTAATAAGGGACTTTCCCAAGCCCCCTCTCAGTTAGGGACTTGTTTCCAACAACAACTATTTGATCTTTAGTGGAGATAATGGTACTATCAGCTGCTTGTAGGGCTCCTCTTTCTGCATCATTATATTATGAATGAACTTCAACTTCTTCATTATGGAGTCATCTTTATTATAACTACTTTGTAGGTATTCAACCATCTTTCTCTATCAGTTCCCTTCAACGAACCATAGGGTTGAACCAATAGCCATGTCATCATTCTCTTCATCAAAAAGTGATCTTCTAGTCCATATTTGACATTAGAGATACCTCTTCCAAGTCATGTTTATTTCAATATCTTCCATCCAATCTCATTAGTATAGGTTGTAGGTGACTTTCTACAACCCTCTTTCAGTAGACCTATAACAACCTAACCAAATGCTTTTAAAATTCAAAATTCAAAATAAGTCAAAGTTACATTTTTGTGATGGCCTTTTTTCGTGACATCAGCTTCTTGTAACATCAACATCCTACACATGTATGAATCCATCTCCAAGACCTTCATTATCAAGGTTCTCCTTTTTCAGCATACATATCAAGGTCTCCATACCTTCTCCATGGATATGTCATAGCTAATAATTCTAACTATCATCAGATGTTGATCACTTATCTTATCTTATAGATGCATCTTTCCATGAACTCTTCTTTCATATTTATCACATATTTCTCTCCTCGAGTTCTCCTTTACATGGTTTTTTCAATATAGGAACCATGATAATCAACCACCTCATATTCTATATGAAGTCATATTATGTTGATTTTATCTTATCGATATCTAGAAGAGTTCAAGACACATTGTCTACATGCCTTCATGCATCTTTCTAATGGAAGAGATCCTTTCTCTTCGATCATGCTCATGAGATAGAGCATTCAACCATGCTATCTACAACTATATGCTGACATGGCTTTATCTATCAAATATATACATACCTTTTCCTTCGTTTAGTCATTTATACTTCCTTCTAAAAGCTTCATTTACCTGCTTGAAGATGAAAGTACTTCAACTAACTCAATATGTTGCACATCTTTGTCATCATACCTTACTAGTGGATCCCACAAAAGGTGGAATGTGGACTATTTGCAAGGCACTTGCTTCTTCTAAGTGGAGGTGAACCTTCTTATGAAAATTCTAGTGGAGGATATTGATGATCCCCATTCTGCTAATTCTCCTTTCTAATAATGATGATGTATGATGACCTCTTTTATCTTTTATCATGCTAGATGACTTTGTCCAACCATATATACTACTATTTTGGTTGTCTTTTCATGAGCTACTTCCTTTTTATCATGATAACTTCTTTATATAAACTTCAATTTTGGCTATATCATGCTTCTATGATAATGTCATCTTTATCTCATATATAATGCATCCTATCACACTTGTGATGCTTTCCATCATGACTACTATCTTTTAATAAACAAAGTGAGGGAAGTTATTTCAATCATGTTGAAAATAGCAACAAGAAATGCTAAATATAGAAGTGCTAAATTTAGTACTGCTATAAATAGCATTTCGGCATACCTTCCTATTTTAGTTAGTCCCTGAACTAAATTAGAGAAGTAAAATTTGAATTTGATCTTAGCAACTATTCGTAAAATAATTAATTAATTCACCATGAGTTAATTAGTTGTAGAAATTCAAACATGAAGTCTATGTGGAGACATGCAACAGTTTCTCCATTGATTGAGGAATTTATGCATCAATTAAAGAGATAAGGATAAATTGTAATATTGAGTTGTAATTAGCCGGCCTCAGTTAACTGAGTCAAGTCCAGTTAGATTAATTCAAACAATTTGTTGAATTAATTATGAGTTCAGTTAGTTAATGCATGCATGCATGTAACTGTTGCACTTCAGATAACTGAATATTCTCTCATAAATAACTCATGCATGTCAGTTCAGACAGAGACCCAGTTGAGATCAGATGGAGGGATAGTGTACTATCAATTGTAGGAATATTCCATTGTGAATATCTCTTGCATGCCGAGGAAATTCTTTCCTTGAGGATTGCACAGTTACTTCTTCAATTTTTATGAGTGTGATGAGGCCAATTCACACATGTGGCATCAATGGAACCCAAGAAAAACTGTGCAAGGAAATAGGAGGCTTGGAGGGCTTGAGGAGCACATACACTGTGTCTACTCAGTCTATGAGCTGTATTGTTTTGATTGCAGAGGGAGCAGGATAGCTTATGAGCTGATTCTTTTTGTAACTTGAACATATTACCACTTGTATGATAATACAGAGATTGGGGTTTTAAGTTGAGGCTTTCCTCGGGTTATTTCTTCTGTGTTATGTGTGATTGATTTCTCATTCTTAGTTATATGTGTTCCAATTGATCTTGCTCAATTCGATTAAGCTTCCACAAAGTTGTTGTAGAAGTAGATCTTGTATTTCGCTTCAGTCTATTGCATAATATGTTGATCTACAGTGAGAATTTCTACATGGTATTGGAGCAAAGGTGATCAAGGCGAAGAACAATATACAAGAAGGGAGAAGTTTGAAGTTTGAGGTTCTTGAATATTGAAATCGAGTTCTTATCACATCTCAATTTCACCAATGGTGTTCAACGATTTAAGACTCGAATATGCTCTTGATGGCAGTTCGAATTATATAGCCTAGAAGGATCACATGGAATTAGTATTAGAGGATAACAGTCTAAAGGACTTCATTGATCAAGAAGTCCCCAAGCCGACTGATGCTACTAAATTGGCAGAATGGAAGAAATGCGTGGCTGGAGCAAGGAGAATCCTTGTGGAGGGAGTTTGAGACCACATAGTCTCAAGTCTCCATGGGAAGGAGACATCGTTTTCAATGTGGAAAACATTGAAAGATCTATATCATAATAACAGCGATCAGAGGAAACTTGTGTTGAAAGACAAGCTTCAGAAAATCAAGAGTGAAAAGGGTGACACAATCTCCACATATCTGAACAAGCTCACCACTTGCAGGGATGAGCTTGGAAGTGTAGGGATCACAACCGCTAATGATGACATCGTGAGTCTTGCACTCGTCGATCTTCCTAAGAGCTGGCATAGCTAACAAGACTCAGTTAATGGAAGAGAAAAACTGCCAAATTGGGAATGACTTTGGTCAGATCTGATGCAGAAGGAGATAAGAAGAAGCACCAGAGATGTATCCTCGTCGAAGAAAGATGATGAGGAAAATCTAGCCTTAGCGAGTAAGGCGAGGAAGGGGAAAGGGAAGGCATCCCAATCCAAATCCAATTCTTCCCATGGTGGGAAGAAGTTTGACAAATAGAAAGTGCGATGATTTCATTGTCATGAAGTGGGCCATTATGCTACGAATTGTCCACAGAAGAAATCCAAGAAGGGTTCCTCAAAGGGATCTGATGGTGAGGCACTGGCCTCACAGTTTGAGTTGGATTTCTCGCTTATCGTATGCATGGTTTCATCCATGGTGGGATGTGTGTGGTACCTAGACAGTGGAGCTTCATTCCACAAGTTAGATGATAAGAATCTTTTCAGTACCTTGGAGGAGAAGGATCTCCAGATGCAGATCGAGATGGGCAATGATGGAAAGTACCATGTTTTAGGTGAAGGTACGGTTGTATTTGAGAGGGAGCACAGAGCTCCCCTCACCCTGACTGATGTAAAGTATGTATCAGGTCTGAAGAAGAATCTTGTGTCTGTCGCTATGCTAGAAGATAAAGGCTATGATGTATTTTTTAGTAAAGGAAAGGTAGTCCTGAGGCATATCGGTACTGGACAGACAAAGAAAATTGGGATTCGAGTAAAGAATCTCTACAACTAGAGGTAGACAACTATGCTGCATTGAGTTCCAAAGCTGAGATGGTGCAGAGCCAAGATGTTGGCGAGCTATGGCATAAAAGACTGGGCCACTTGCACCATGGAGCCCTAAAGATCATGCAGCATATTTCTATGGGCTACCCAAGGGAAAACTGGAGCAGACGAATACATGCAAAGGTTGTACCTTGGGTAAGTATGCAAAATATTCCTTTCCGAATCGAGATAGTAGAGCTGGAGCAATCCTGGAGCGAGTTCACTCAGATGTTTGTGGACCTTTCTCTAAAGCCTCCACTTCTAAACAAAGGTACTATGTTATTTTTATTGATGATTTTTCTCGTAGATGTTGGATCTACTTTATGCAAAAAAGGATCAGACCTTCTTGAGGTTTTGTGAGTTTAAAACCTTGGCAGAGAAAGAATCTGGAAAGAAAATAAAAGCCTTTCGTAGCAACAATGGTGGAGAGTATGTCTCCCAACAGTTTAAATACTTCTGCACTATAGAAGGAATTAAACGGGAATTGATGGCACCCCGTAACCCACAGCAGAATGGGGTGACCGAAAGGAAGAACAAATTGATTGTGGGAGCAACTCGAGTGATGTTGCATGACCAAAGCCTACCACTACATTTGTGGGTTGAGGCATGTAATACAACAGTATACTTGTAGAACAAAAGCCTGCACCGTATACTGGGAATGGAGACACCTATGGAGGCCTTTTCCGGGAAGCGACCAGATGTAAGTCACTTCTGAATCTTTGGATCATCAGTTTACTGTCATGTGACCAAAGATTCCCAGAAGAAGCTAGACCCAACAGCTGAGTTGGGAATACTTTTGGGGTACACGGATATACCCCACAACTATCGGGTGTACCTACCTACCATTCAGAGGACTGTGGTACGCAGGGATTTGAAGTTCAACGAGCAGAAAGACATGCGATTATCACTTGAGAGGGAGCTTAATTTGCATGTAGAGGAGGAACTTTCAGTTCCTAAGAAGGAGGAGCCTTGGATTGATGCGAAACAGCCGCATGCAGAGGATCTGGGAGTGGAGACATCCACTCATGCTGAGACTTCTAGAGATGGGCAGAAACGCTCAAGGAAGGCTGACAGGTTGATGTTGGATGCGCGAGAGAATGTGGGACAACCATCTTCTCAGCGCAGACAGAGGAGGTCACCCGAGCGGTACACTGGGTACATGGCCCTGGTTGGGGAGTGTGTAGATACCGAACCTTCTTCATTCGAGTAGGTAGTGCAGCAACTAGTCTGGGTCGATGCTATGGTAGAGGAGTATGAATCTATCATTCAGAACAGTGTGTGGGATGTTGTCCGAAGACCTTAGGGCAAGTCAATGGTGAGTCCCAAATGGCTTTACAAGGTAAAGCAGGTAGCTGATGGTAGTGTTGAGAAACATAAGGCAAGTTTTGTTGCCCGTGGTTTCTCACAGGTCAAGGGATCGACTACGATGAGACCTTTTCTCCTATATCAAGGTACTCATCTATTAGATCGATGTTGGCACTATTTGCTCAGATGGCTTGGAAGATCCATTAGATGGATGTGAAGACAACATTCCTCAATGGGAAGATTGAGGAGGAGGTATACATTGAGCAGCCAAAGGGTTTCGAGACCTTCGATCATGAGTCGCATGTGTGCCGACTCAAGAGGGCTTTGTATGGGCTGAAGCAAGCACCCCATGCTTGGTACACCAGGATAGATAGCTATTTCACTGGGTTGAGCTTCACCAAGAGTGAAGCAGATGCAAACCTTTACCACATCATGGTAGAAGGTAAGCCATTGATCATTTTTCTTTATTTCGATGATCTGATTTTGACAGGTGATTATCAAATGAAAGACATGGGTCTTATGCACTACCTTCTAGGTATGGAGGTGTGGCAGAAAGATGGTGAAGTATTTGTGTCTCAAGGCAAGTATGCCAATGAGATACTCAGTGATCCAGGTGGATCTTGGTGGCCACCTGCCAAGTCCACCTGGACCCCCACCATTTTTTCTCTCAGCATTTTCAGTTTCCTTAATTGTAGCACAACTTACTATTTTTAGTAGTTTTTTGGGTCCTGAACTTCCAGAGCTGTTTTGAGGCCCTAAATGACGTTTTTGGGAAATATGGGGGCAACATGGGTCCATGGACCAATGTTTGTCTTCCCAAGTGGTAGTGCTCGGATAATCTTTCTAATGAGCTATTGTATGCGTCAAACGGAGATCGTATACCAAAGTTACGACCCCGGGAAGTTGATGTACCAATTTACCCAAACGGGGCCCATAGTTTGGCATTTCATCTTCTAGGGTTAGGTTTTGGAATGTTAAGGGTTTTCCATTATTTCTCAACAATAA
>APFE030963267.1:303323-330801 GCA_000404065.3 Pinus taeda | reverse complement strand
CCCTAGCTGGTTTATTTCCATTACTGTTTGTAAGCATATTTCAGTATTTTACATTAATGAAATGAAGTATTATTTCTGATGCATATCTGTGTTTATGGTTATCTCTGTAATTTGTTGCGTTCCTGTTTAAGTCTGGATCACTCAGGCGCTTTCACATGGAGAAGTGCAAGCCCATGCAGACTCCTCTAGCTGGGAACTGGAGGAAGGAGGATGCTACTTCAGGTGAGGTAGTAGCTACTACTATTTATCGACAACTAGTGGGTTCAATTATGTATTTGGTGAACACACGACCCGACTTATGCTTTGCAGTGAACCAACTGAGTCAAGTTATGGTTCAGCCTACCAAGTTGTTTTAGAAGGCAGCGAAGCATGTGCTGAGATACCTCAGAGGCACATCTTAGTTCAGATTGTGGTACAAACGGACAGAGGGAGTGAGCTTCAAGGCTTCACAAATGTGGATTGGGCAGGGAGTCCATCATACCATAAGAGCACTTCTGGAGGAATCTTCAACCTTGTTTCAGTTGCAGTTTCCTGGTATAGCAGGAAACAAAGGTCAGTTGCACTTAGCTCAGCGGAGGCTGAGTGCATGACTGCTAGTTAGGCTGCATGTGAGGCCATTTGGATGAGGAAGATTCTAGTGGGATTGTTTGGTCAGAGGATGGATCCAACCATGATCTACTATGATAACCAGAGTTGTATCAAACTCTGTGGCAATCCAGTTTTTCATGACAAGTCCAAGCACATTGATATTTGGTATCACCATCTTTGAGACTGTGTGGTCAAGAGGATCATGTTGTTGTTGTATGTTTCGACCGAGGAACAGGATGTAGATATTTTGATGAAGGCATTGTCAAAATGCAAGTTCAAGTTCCACAAAGACAGGATTGGGGTTACTGATAATCCCTTTCTTGTTGAGAGGAAGTGTTGAAAATAGCAACAAGAAATGCTAAATATAGGAGTGCTAAATTTAGTATTGTTATAAATAGAATTTTGAGATACCTTCCTATTTTAGTTAGTCCCTGAACTAAAATAGAGAAGTAAAAAATTGAATTTGATCTTAGCAACTGTTTGTAAAATAATTAATTAATTCACCATGAGTTAATTAGTTGTAGAAAATCAAACATGAAGTCTATGTGGAGACATGCAACAGTTTCTCCATTGATTGAGGAATTTATCCATCAGTTAAAGAGATAAGGATGAGTTGTAATATTGAGTTGTAGTTAGTTGGCTCAGTTAACTGAGTCAAGTCCAGTTAGATTAATTCAAACAGTTTGTTGAATTAATTGTGAGTTCAGTTAGTTAATGCATGCATGCATGTAACTGATGCACTTCAGATAACTGAATATTCTCTCATAAATAACTCATGCATGTCAATTCAAACAGAGACCCAGTTGAGATCAGATGGAGGGATAGTGTACTATCAGTTTTAGGAATATTCCATTGTGAATATCTCTTTCATGTAGAAGAAATTATTTCCTTGAGGATTGCGCAGTTACTTCTTCAGTTTTTGTGAGTGTGATGAGGCCAATTCACGCATGTGGCATCACTGGACCCTAAGAAAAACTACACAAGGAAATAGGAGGTTTGGAGGGCTTGAGGAGGACATATATTTCATCTACTCAATCTGTGAGTTGTATTGTTTTGATTGCAGAGAGAGCAGGATAGCTTGTGAGCTGATTCTTTTTGTAACTCGAACATATTTCCACTTGTATGATAATACAGAGATTGGGTTTTAGGCTGAGGCTTTCCCCGAGTTATTTCTTCTGCGTTATGTGTGATTGATTTCTCATTCTCAGTTATATGTGTTCCAATTGATCTTGCTCAATTTGATTAAGCTTCCGCAAAGTTGTTGTAGAAGTATATCTTGTATTTTGCTTCAGTCTATTGCATAATCTGTTGATCAACAATGAGAATTTCTACAAATCATAGTAAATGTCTTTCACTTCCTCCTTCTTTGACTTCTTCTTTTCAGGTTCTTCCACTTCTTCAGTGATATCGGGCTTCATTTCACTACAAGGAAAACACCTTCTAGTGGATGTTTTTTTATGGAAGGCCCTATAAAAATAGCCAAAAGTCTGTTTGTAGTGCAGGTGGGTAGGCAGATGTTTTAGTAGATGTTTTTAGATGGTGTGTCTAAAAAATACTTTGTTTGGGAGCTCTGAAGTACCAGTGCCACTCTTTCCTCATGCAACCACCCTAACATTAGTGCTTCTCTTTCTCTCCATCTTTCAGTACCGTGCTCAATGCCTAACTTTCTGATTTTTTCAAACCATGGTAAAAAAAAAAAAAATCACCATTACGTGTCAACAATGCCTCCCTAACGACCAAATGTCCAGGTAATGTCTATGTTTCTCTCTAATTTAATTTTTTAGTGGATTAGAAGTGCAAATTAGTTTAAAATTTCCATTGTTTTTGAAAAAAAAAAACTTCCTGCATAATGTGCTTGATATGTTTTGCTCGCATTGATAGCGATGCACCATGTAAATAACCGCAGTTCGGTGCATCGGCATAATGTATTGCTATTGTTGCGATGCGTTTTGTAAATGAAAATGCATCAAGAAAGCTATAAATTTTACATCGGTGCATTATGCTCAATGCATTTGTATTTACCAAATGTACCGCAAAAATAATATTTAAAAATATAGCTATAGCTCAATGTGTTCGATAACTTGAACATCCCATACCAGTGAGAAACGCTTATATGTGTGCATTGTTGCATAATTGTGATGCACCACGATGAAAATTTAAATTTTTAAACCAATAGCGATGCGTCATATGTATGTGTGCATCGTTTTGTTTGACAACACACTGGAGCTAGTGCATGATTGTGTTTTGGGCGCACTGATGATTTTTTTTTAATTGAAATTTATGTTTCCATATTTATAAATACATTTTTCATTTAATAATAAAATAATTGTATTTTATGTATGACGTTGATGTATTTTCCCTGCCAATCATGTAGCAGAGACGTCAGTAAAGGGAGCAACAATAGGAGCAGGAGTAAATGGCAGACCATACAATATGGTCTGACCATGGGAGGTCAGAGAGAGGGAGAGGGATTTATACCCTCGCCCTATTACTATAGTGACCTAAGCGCTCTTAAGGAATGTAGGCCTCCTAAAGTACTATGAGGAGCTACATCCCTAAAGGTTCACTTTGTCTTATTAGTGCATCTAATCTGTCGATGGAGTGCCCAGGAGTAGGCTTTCTGTGTCATTCCTATGACATGGTATAGACCCTTTGAGGAGGACATATACTTTATCACTGGGCTATCCGAGAGATGGGAAGATTTTCCCTAGTTCCCTGATGTCCCCCATGGGTTTGCAGCTGATACTTAGCTTGCCTACACTTAGAGATATTTAGGGCCTCATGCGGTACATCCGACAGATTTTTAGGTGCGTGGTGGACATCTACGCATTTCTTCTTTTGATGCATAGGACGTTAGGTGCCTTTCATTATTAATCAACACCATTGCACACTCTAGTAGTGATGGGCTGCGCATTAGTTGCCCTCTTTTGTATTATGTTGATTCTTTGACTTAGATGCCACGTTGCATCTGATGGTCAACCATTTTTTGAGGTTGTTTTGTATGGCATTAGATAGATTTCATGCATTGAGACATGGGAGAGTGACCTTCCCTTTTTCTTCAAAACTTTTTCGTTTATTTTTTGAAAGGTTTCTAGATACGAGGCCTACATTTGACTGCCACTCTCCTAGGCTGATCACTGAGGTTCAAATGCACATGTGGGGGCAGGTGATGCCCAAGAGGCACCTACAAGAGTATTCAACCAGGATTTCCACTGAGGCACTGACGCTACTAGCCAGTGAGGATTACCACATGTTTGCCATGTTGGTATTTCTATAGTAGGGATTGATTGGGAACACTATCCCAACATCATCTTCACACCAAATGAGCCTCCAAATGATAGAGGTAATATTAATGTTTTCTTTAAATTAATCTAGTTTCATTTTATTGTTTTAATTAATTAGAATAAAATTTATTCTAGGACGTTCTTTAAGTTGTTTTATTAAATTGTTTAATTATTGTTGTGTACTATATATTTTGTAGGTATCGCACATTCAATGGAGACATGCCTCCTCCTCCACTGGATGGAGGAGATAAGGAGACGAGTGAAGCACATCCTCAAGGGGGCATGAGCGTCTGGGGTTGTAGGGTTGGTCTGCAATTTTGAATGGACTACTATGACAATTTGGCTAGAGTTTTAGTTGACGAGAGAGTCCAACCTACGAGGGCTCGAGATATCTATCCTAGGTTTGTGGATTTGTACAAGTACCTTCCACATGAGATGATGTCTCTTATGCATCATATCGTCAGAGCTAGTAGGTTACTAGCATCGATGAGGGATGTAGGGCATGCAGTGGCAGATACATCAAATGAGAGTGGTGGTGATGACGATGAGGGTGGTGATCATGATCATGATGATGAGAGTGGTGATCATGATCATAATGATGAGGGTGGTAATCATGATGCTTCTAGTAGTACCATCCCATTGGATCATGGTCATAAGGGTGTCGATGATCCTTCTGGTAGTACACCTCCTCGTTAGTCACCTAATGATGAGATGCCAGATCTAGAGGATGTGCTTTATGTTTCTCGTGACAGAGCAGACCAGCCATCTCCTCCTCCACCTCAGAGTTTGACAAACCGCGTTAAGGTAGTAGTTGACCATCCATCGTCTTCTGTTGCAGACTAGCCACCTAAGCTGAGTTCGACAAATGTTGAGGCAATAGTTGAACATCCATCATCTTCTACTACAAACCAGGTTGGCACTACTACTTTGTTGTATCAGATATTTGATTGCAGTTATTTGACTTGTTTGTATATATATATATATATATATATATATATATATATATATATATATATATATATATATATATATTATAGTTCATGTTTATGTACTTAATTTATATGTTGGTGTTGATGTGTATATTGTTAGGTCATGTTAGATATGTTCATTTAATGTGCTTGCAGATAGATGTGTATGTGATAGAAATTATTTAACATGATATTTATATTAATTTGAGGACTTTGTGTGGTGATAATGATAGATTACAATGTTTGTGTTTTGTTAGATGTGATCACGATGATGATGCCCTGTTATATTATTAGATTTATGTGCTATCTAATGACGTTTCTATGTGTTAGAGGTGTATATAATTAGGTGATGGTGGTGAATTTGAATGTGTATCATAGATGATGTTTATGTTTGTTAGATGGTTATCATCATGATGTTTATTTTTATGAAATAATATTTATTATAGATTAGGTATTGGTGAACTTATATTAAGCTTTAATATATGAAATTGCATGCAAAACGACTTTAAAAAAACAAATGCAAAGATATTTTTATAAATTACAAAGTTTAGTATGGTTGAAACTATGATTGTAAAATTACGATAAATATTTTTCTATTACTTAGATAGTTCATTGATATTCAATCTAACTTAATTAGTAAAATATTTCAATACTCACAAGGAAAAAATAATTATTAAAGGTAAAAAAATTAGTTAGTTCTTAATAAGACAAAAATGTGTAGCTCAGTCAATTTTTAATATAAAATATCAATAATAATTAATTATTCAAAAATACAATTTAACTAATTCAATATTGGTTTATAAATTCAATCTATTGTTAAATTTAAAAACTATAGTCTGAATTTTTCTATAATTAATTTATGTTTAATATAACTTGAAAATAAAAATAAAAATAAAAATTATAAAATTTAATTTATTACTAGAGTTATGAGATTTTCAAGAAATTTAAATTTAATATTTATAGCAACTCTTACCAATTTAAATTAGAAATTTCTCTCTCTTAAGATGAGGATCAAGAAATGTAAAATAAGGCTTGTGAAGTTACTTGTAGTTAGGGATTTTCTCTATTGGAAGTTCTCCCTTAAAGAGACAAGTGAATTTTTTTCTAGTAATAAAGATATAACATGTTGGTGTTATTTTGGTTCTTTATTTGCTATTGTACTAGTTTAAATTTAACTCTTTTTAATAATAAATATGAGTTAAATAATACAAGAATGATACTATATTAGATTTGAACTTTTGACAAATAATATATTTGATTATTTCTTAATGAACAACTCAAAAAATATTATTTTTTCCACATACTTATCACGAGATAGTCAATAAAATTCATGTTTTCACATTTCTCCTAGCTAATAGTACAACATGTTCACCATGATAAAAACATGTCCACTTTAAATAATTTACTTATAAATACATAAAATTAGATATTAGTTTTACATAATCTAAATAAGAAAGAAAAATGCATCACCAAATATATTTGAAAGTCAAACAAATGTCTCGTAATCACTATCACATTATTTATCATTTAATTCTTAGTCATAAAATATTTACTAATTCAACTTTTATTTATAATTACCACCTAAGAAAAAAAATATAAAATAAAATAAATAAATAAAAATAAAAAAGTTGTTCCATTATCCATGAAGAAAAAATTAAAACCTCTCATGCATCCATGTCAGTCCATTTGTTTCTCTTATGGTCCATAAAAAGATGTAATCAACATTTTATACATGCATAAGACCTCCTTTTAGTTTACATAATGTTGCAAGAATTGTAATTTAAATATAGTAAACATGACTTTATCTCTCATGTCAAAAATTTAATCTTACATATTAATACACAATTTTTTCATTGTTAAATTCCACATAAAGTTATCACTACATGATGATTTATATTGATTTTGAACTAAACAAGAAGGAAAAAGATGTGAGCTGATTAATAAACCAATAAGTATCTAAATTGAGATTAAATCTTCAATGTTATTTCTAAATTCCCTATTTTCTTCTCATTTTCATATTTGAGAAGGATTGTGACCTTGAATACTTATTATCCTAGATATTGTACACAATTGGGAATACTTAGTTTTAAGTGTAAAAATGTTTCCATTCCAAAAAAATGTGTAAAAAATTTTGTGAATCTTACCAATTATATTATAAAATACCAGCAAAACAAATAAAAAACAATATAATTAGCAAAATAAAGGAAACAAAAGCATACAACAATAGTATAAATGATGAAATAACACAAGTATATATCACTCTCCATCACCATCTCTCTTATTATCTGGATCACTTGGCATGATAACACAATTTTTCTCGGCATAAAACCCTAGCAAGGAACCCTAGTGCGAAAATGGTGAAACCCTCAGTCTCGGGGGAGGCATATGGGTGAGTGGCTAACCGACAATGGATTAGGTGAACATGGAAAGGAGCACCAGGGGCACATGACTGTGATGGTTTGGGGTATTACTGAGCTAGCACGGATTAGCAAGGTCAACAGGCAGTGAAGATCAAAAGGTGGATGATAGATTTTGAACAACGGGTCTAGAGCTTGTTGGAGTTTGTAGTAAAAAATAGAACATAAGGACATTGGAATGGGATAGTAGGAACGCCATTTGTATGGAAGAGGAACTTGTCAATTACTCTTCATATTCAATGGATGCTACCCAAATTTGGGTGGAGGATCCACATTAGCAACTAGTTGGGCGGAAACTGGAGCCACCCCAAGAACCAAACATCTAGGTAGATGCATATTTAATGGAGATGGTCGATGTGGAGGGAAGAATCAATGACCTAGGGTTTATTCACTTGAGCACAACTGCGAATGTGGAATACCTACATTACCAAGAGGACCAAACTCACCAGATTTTACAAATTTTGTTGTCATCTGAGCTCCAATACTGCGAATACGAGTAGCAGGGATAGAAGTGATCTAGGTGGATGTTGGTAGCCACTCACCTATCCCACTTAGACCGAGAAGTTGATGTACCAATTTACCCAAACAGGGCCCATAGTTTGGCGCTTCATCTCCTAGGGTTAGGTTTTTGGATGTTTAGGGTTTTCCATTATTTCTCAACAATAAATAGGTCTTCAAGCCTCATTGTAACACAGTTCAGAGGCATGTAGCCACTACATCTCTTCTCAGAGATAAGTTACCATCGCCCTAGCTAGTTTATTTCCATTTTTGTTTATAAGCATATTTCAATATTTTATATTAATGAAATGAAGTATTATTTCTGCTGCACTCATGTATTTATAGCTATATCTATAATTTGTTGTGTTCCTGTTGAAGGAAACTAACTCACATAAAATAAACACTCAAAAATACAGAAACCAGACATGGCAGAAAAGGCCTCAGCCTTACAGCATTCCTCATATTCTCATTATTAATCCAATGTACAAAGAATGATAATAGTACACATAAATACATGAGGAATTTGGCCTCAATATAGTACATCTATCTTGGACACTATGGTTGAGATATTTTCTCAACAAAACACTAATATAGGAGAACTAGTTGGAGATAATCTCTCATCCTAACTAAACTCCTTAGTTTGAGGAACTAACTCCTAATTCTCAAGATTTGATTTATTTAATTATAATTTTGGATTTATAATTATTTTATTATGAGAGTGAGGCTAACATTCCCCCCTCAATGATAAATCCAAAATAAGAACAAGGAACCCTCTTCCAAGTTCTCAAGTTGATCCTCGAAAACATTTGCCTGAAAAACTGCCAAAGCTAGATGCTAAAGAAATTGCAATATGAAGAGACCACGAGTCATCTGCATGCCTGATTCATCTCTGAATATCGCTTGACAACTCCATCACGTGCCAAGCTACAAAAGGATCCAACTGCCCTTTGCTTGAAATCAGCATCTTGTGTCCATTGACAAAATATTGAGAACACCCACTGGTTGATGGCATTGAAAAACAACTCATTGTTGCTTTTGCTATGTTTGAAACTTGCTCACTCATAACTTTGTTGTCGATCACCCACTGGTGAATTTGTTGATGCTCACTCGCTGATGAAAATGCCCACTTGCTGCTTCGCTGATGTTGTCGAGACTTTCAATCTGACAACCACTGTCAATTTCATTGACATTTTCCCCCCTTTGTCAGCTACAAGGAGAGACAAACTTCTTCAAATTATTTCCGAACTCCCCCATTTAGGTGTAGGAGTGTTTCATTGGTGTACTCCCTCGTTCAACTGCATGAGAGTACCATCTTCATTTTTACTGTTGGCTGCAATATGTGTGAGTGAATTCGATTGTAAAAGTTATACAATCTTCTGACTATGGATGACCATTCCCAGGGATCAATCCATGAATAATCGATCTTCAATCTGCATGATTTTTGTATTTTGTTGCATTGTGGTGATGAATGATTTGACTTGCCACAATGGTGACAAGGATGGAGATCAAAACACTAATCTTCCAAATGACCGATTCTTTGACAATGAAGGCATTTTTGTTTGACTACAACTTCAGTTTGCATGTATTTTTGTTTATTTGCAACTATCTCATGGCTTGTTGATGTTATTGGATCAAGAAATCCTGCACTGATGAACTTGATTGGCTTAGAATAATCTGGGATATGCAAGTTGGTGTCATCTTTGACATATCCTAAGCCTCGTTGATTTCTATTACTTTGGATTTCTTCCGTGGCTTGATGATTGGTTTGGAAGAAAGTTGAACTAGATCAGGGACCACTTCGACACTTGAAGTTGGTTGGATCAGTGACTTGGAATCAACATATGTATCTTCATCTGTACGGATAAAAGACTTGGACCACTTCGACACTTGAAGTTGGTTGGATCAGTGACTTGGAATCAACATCTGTATCTTCATCTGTACGGATAAAAGACTTGGAAACATCACTCTTTTATTGCAACTCATCTCTTTGAAGTTGAGACTCTAGATGAAGAAGCTTGATCATTTCATGTGCATGTTGAAGATGCACTTGAATATCAGCAAGAGTTGTTTTGTTGATGTTCACCATGTCTTCAGTAGTTGAGAGGATCAAATTGTTAAGAATCTTTAACAACTGAATGCTTTTCGCCATGTGAACTTGTTGGAACTCACGCTTGCTTGCTTTTAATACTTTCTAGATTTGTAGAACTCGCTCACTTGATGTTTGATTGATTGTTGCACGCTCGCTTGAACTTGTTTTAACAATTGATTATTTGAACTCACACTTACTTGCTTTCATGCTCGCTTGATGATAGGTTTGAATTAGTTTTAGGCTCGCTTGATGTTGTGATATTTGCACTTGCTTGAACTTACACTCTTCATTGATCAAAAGAAGGGTGTCAAATACTATCAAAAATGCACCCAAGAGAAATTCTTACAATGATTTGAATGATTCAGTGAAAAAACAATGGATTCACTTGATTTAATTGATTCCCTATCAATTCAACACGTGAGTGTTGGTTTCAACTGAGAATGCACCCTTACAATTCAACTCAATTTGACTTTGATTACAGTTCAACTTACAAATTATGATTTGCAAGTTATAGTTTTGTATTGAGATTATTAAAAAAATAATGGTGCAAGTGCAATTTCCAAAAAAAATTGTTGTTGAATTGCTGCAACAATTGTTGTTGATGTAAACGACAGCTTCATTAACTAGATTGGATGTTGATGTAGAACTATCTTTGACAACTTGATTATGTATTGTTGCTTCTTGATTGCATGTAGTTTGCTCGATTTGAATGGAATTGTTTATGTGCATGCATTTCCTTAATTTTTTGTGAACTTCGTGTGTACCATATTAGAAGGATAGTGTCAAAACTAGACACAAAAAATAAGCAACATCAAGAATCATGCGCCATCACAAACATACACATGGTGTACCTAAGATCCCCTTATTCAATTTCAGGTGGATCTAGGACACAATCACCACCAAAAAGATATGTTTTTATTTTAAATATGGGAGTGCATCAACCTTCACCTTCACAACATCGTGAATGAAATTTCTTCAACAATGAGAATGCCAAGCTCACAGCCCCTTGAAGCAACTTGTCTTCAAAAAATAAAAGTTAACTCTGCTAAGAAGCTTTCTTCAAAACACAACAATAAGCCTCCCTTTTAAAAATATTCACTTATCACTCCGAATTTCAAAATACTTTCACCTTATCGCTCCAAAATTACAAAACTCACACCTTATTTCTCCCAATATTCACACTTATTTCTCCCAAAATAAAAAATAATTTATCCACTCCTTATCTCTCCCAAAATATCTTCTTATTGCTCCCATACAAAATATGCATCTTATCACTCCATTACAAACCTCTGAAAAATATTTTTATAATCCACCTTATTCCTCCAAAAGCATTACTTTATGATCCCTCTAAAAAAAATGCTTTTACATTCATCCCATTAAATTTTTAACTTTAAGAAAACACTCCAAAGTGATGTAACGTTTCCTTATGAAAACACAAATCATCCCCTTCTAAACTTCCATTAAAAATCAAAAGTAATTTACGTTTGTTTTCAAAAGTCTTATGCATGTAAAATTATAAAGCCATACTTTATGCAAGCATTTTCGTTGGAGAAACCAGTACGCACCATAGGTGTTCAAAGAAATGCTATGACTTTCTCCAGTTGGACGCTTTTCACCATATAAAATTTGTTCAAAGAAGAGCTACGACTTTCTTCAACAGCTTCTTCTCACGAAATTTAAGCTTCCTAGTTCCAACGCAAGTGCCTCTTTGCAAAAATTGCACCAGAAAGATCAAGTAACAGCCATACAACGAGAAGCTACCTGCCAATTTTCACAAACTTATAAATCTAAGTTTGGTCAATACTCCATGCTTCAGGTTAACATGCAGGACTTCAAAATGATGGTTGCTTTATTGCTCAAAAATTTTTCCTTTGTTAATAATCAATTGTCAAATAGTGATCATTGCCTATTTATTCCAATTGTGTCACGTGTTCGACTCTTTCATACACCTTCCTTGCATAAAACTGTATCAAGCTATCATAAAATTTGTAACAAAGACAAGCAAAGAGACCTCATGGTGGAGGCTAAGGTGGCTCCTCCAAGAAGAAGAAGAGACACAAGCACGTACCCAGCAAAAGAATATTATTTTGGGACCCAAAACAATTGCCACATACCAACCCTAGGGATTTGAATACCCGATCAAGGATGAAAGAGGTTAGGAGTTCAACTCTAGACTTAAACGCTTGTGAAACTCGCTCCAAAATTTGATCTAGATTCGGATTATTTTTGTTGACATACTCCTACGCACTCCAGTTCCAGCGGCGATCTCAGCTTGGATGACACATCATCAAATTGATTCTAGAGTGAGAACCTTCACTGGGCTCAAGGTAAGGCTGGTGAAGATAGAGTTCATCTTACGGTATCTGAGGAGCATGGTTGGCTCTTTATGGGTATTTATGATGGCTTTAATGGCTCTGATGCCCCAGATTACCTTCTAAGGAATCTCTATACTTCGATTTATAGAGAATTGAGAGGACTGATCTGGGATTGTCCTAGTTTAGACAAATGCAATTGAAATTCAACCCCAACACTACCATTACCCTCCATGTCACAAATCCAAACGGAAAATTGGAAATGGATTATGAATCACTGGAATTTAAAACTCCAATTCGAGAGGCACGCTAGTTCGCCCCCTTCTCACAGCGGCCGAAGAACTCCTTCTAGCCACAATATCTTATTTCCACTAGGCTCAATATAGTAGAGAGAAGCTCTAATACCACATGAAGGAAACTAACACACATAAAATAAACTCAATTAAATAAACACCCAGAAATATAGAAACCAGACATGGCGAAAAAGGCCTCAGCCTTACAGCGTTCCTCACATTCTCATTATTAATCCAATGTACAAAGAATGGTAATAGTACACATAAATACATGAGGAATTTGGCCTCAAGATAGTACGTCTATCTTGGACACTATGGTTGAGATATTTTCTCAACAAAACACTAATGTAGGAGAACTAACTAAACTCCCTAGTTTGAGGAACTAACTCCTAATTCTCAAGATTTGATTTATTTAATTATAATTTTGGATTTAGAATTGTTTTATTATGAGAGTGAGGATAACACCTGTTTAAATCTAGATCAATGGTATCAAAGTGGTATGCTCATCCTCTGTTTTTCTTTGCATGTCCCCAACAAGGTCATGATATAAAGAGTTAGGGCTTGAACTGGTCGAACCTTTGCAAGACTAGCCTCGCAAATCCCGACAGCCTCCCATGGAAGATGAAAAGAAAGATAAGGGGGTAGGAGATCCTATCAAAGACTTGCTCGAAGAAGCCCTCGAGCGACAGAGGAATGTGATGATGGACAACTTTACCTAGATACTTCAGCGGCTACCCACGGGCAACGCATCTACTTCCAATAGCTACTCTGGAAGCGCCACACCCTTTAAGGTACAAGTTAACTTTGACAATCCCATATTCGAGGGTCAGATAGATGCACACGTTGTAGATAAATGGTTAAATCTAATAGAAGGATATTTTCTTTGTTCATGATTTTTCCAGCCAGGAAAAGATTACTTTCTCTCTTCTCAAAGCCACCCCCACGTCAAGGACTGGTGGGAAACCTACTGTGAGTAGAAGGATGAGAGTACAACCTCACTATTTTCTGCCACACCCACTTGGAATTCATTCCGGGATGCCATTAAGGAGCAGTACTACCCTGTCAAAAGCTATGAGGATAAATACATAAAGTGGACCACGCTGCAGTAGGGAAGGGAACAAGACGTGTCGAAGTTTCCCCATATTTTTCATACCCTTCACACGAAGTTGGGTATCAAGGATTTTGAGCGGCATTTGGCACTCAAATATCGTGGTTGCCTACATAGATACATCTAGGATGAGATGGAGTTCCTGGACATCTCTTCGCTTGGCATGGCGTACCGATATGCCGTCAAGATCAAGTAGAAGTTTAAACAGAAGACGCAATACCTTAGATTTGTGAGTCCGAAGAACAAAGGACAAAGCCAAGGCAAGGTGACCCAAGACAACCCTTCGAAGCTACAAGAAAAGAACAACACCACGAAGTCAAATAAGGACACAGGAAAGTGTTATGAGTTCCATAAGAGCCCCACTCACAACATAAGTGAGTGTCGGACCAAGCAGTCGCTAGTGGCCAAGCTGAAGGCTTGAGAATCAGATGCATGTTCCGACCCTGCATCAAAACCTGACAAGAGGAATGACAATGGGAAGCATATCATTGACGTGGAGCCTAGCTCCACTGTTGCAACCGCTAAGATCTATAAAAATGAGCCCAAATACCTAGAGGAGGGGGAGCGTCTCTTCCACTCACAAATGTGGGTGAAGGGTCTGCTGCTGCAATTCATTGTCGACAGTGGTAGCCAAAAGAACCTCATTTCAGTAGAGGTCATGAAGCAGCTGGGACTACTAACCATACCACACTTGCAACCGTACAACATCAGGTGGCTTCACCAAGGACAAGGTCTCCGAGTCCTCCAGCAGTGCCACCTTCCCTACAGCATCAAGCCCTTCATAAATTAGGTATTATGTGATGTTACACCTCTTGATGTTTGTGATGTATTATTAGGCCAACCATACTTGTGGAAGAGACATGATGTGAATGATTCAAGGCCTTGCATTGTTATTATTTATTTGGGTAATTCATTCTACAGGATACCGAAGGTAGCCCCACCTACCACCACCTCTTTGATCTCTACTAAGAAAGACAGTAAGATCATCTCCTAGACCAGGAAATTTATCTTATTTTTGGTTCACTCTCAAAGTAAGAGGAAGATAGTAGCCACATCCATGGCCCCTAGGAAGGGTTCCTCCATGTAGCAGAAGCAGGTGGATATGGTCATGAAAGAAGACAGGGGCATCTTCTCCTCACCCACAAGGGTACCATTGCACTGTTAATTCAAGCATTGGTTCGATCTGACTCCCGGAGCACATCTACCCAAGGGGCCGATATATTCTCGCTCCATTGTGGAAAATGCCAAGTACAAGCAGCAACATGATCAACATCAGTTACCACACAAGTTTCAAGTGGGAAACAAAGTCTGGTTTCATCTGCAGAAAGGACGCCTTACAAGAGCCCATTAGAAGCTCATACCACTCTGATATGGTCCTTACACCATTACCAAGGTTATGGGAAACAATGCTTTGGAGCACAACATTCCCCCATTCCTTGGCTTGCACCGAGTGTTCAATGTGGATTTCCCTTGACCATACTTCCCACTATTACTGGGGACACCACAGATTGTAAAACAACTCACCAGGGACCAAGTTCAGCAGAAGTTTCACCATCTCATGGAGGAACTCAACGCAATAGGGACCATTTCTTCCTAAGGGGGGAGGAATGATCCAGGTGGATGTTGGTGGCCACCCACCTATCCCACTTGGAACCCCACAACTATCTCTTTCAAATTTTCAGTTTCCTTAATTCTAGCACAATTTACTATTTTTGGCAGTTTTTTGAGTCTTGAACTTCCGGAGCCATTTTGAGGCCCTAAACGACGTTTTTTGGGAAAACTGGGAGCAACATGGGTCTATAAATTGAGCGTTTTCCCTCAAAAGTTGTAGTCCTCAGATAGTTCTTTCTAACGAGGTATTGTGTGCATCAAACAGAGATCGTATTCCAACCCCGGGAAGTTAATGTACCAATTTACCCAAACAGGGTCCATAGTTTGGCACTTCATTTCCTAGGGTTAGATTTTTGGATGTTGAGGGTTTTCCATTGTTTCTCAACAATAAATAGGCCTCCAGCCTCATTCTAACATAGTTCAGAGGCATGTAGCCGCCACATCGCTTCTCAAATATAAGCTACCATCACCCTAGCTGGTTTATTTCCATTTCTGTTTCTAAGCATATTTCAGTACTTTATATTAATGAAATGGAGTATTATTTCTGCTGCACCTCTATATTTATGGTTATATCTGTAATTTTTTGCGTTCCTGTTTAAATCCGGATCAAGAAGACAAATGTTCATGGTGATACTTTCGTGGAGGTTGGGGGCACGAGCGTATTTGGGGCAAACACATTTGGCATTGACAATATAGGGCATATCACACAAGGGTTTACAGGTGCCGATCCACAAGGCTCGTGACCTTCACACTCAGCTCACACATTTGGATGCTTTGATGGCATTCCATGACATGAACAAGCAAATGAGGAAATCAGAGCATCAGATTTCGAAAAGAATTAGCACGAGGAGACTGACCAAAATCCAGTAAACCACTCATAGAGGTCAGGGGGAAAGAAAAATCCAAATGTACCAAGGTGCGTGAACAAGGGCAACTACTGGTATTTGGAGAGGGCATCATTGTGGCACAGGCTGCGGATACTGAGAGCAATGTGATTGTTGGTCAAGTTAGAGACCAGAATTATACCCCTACAAGGTTAAAGCATCGGATAATGGAGATCTGAGGGCACCTACTAGACCAGTTGTCGGTAGTTCTTACCATGACAAGAGGATGGTTTGCTCTTATATTCGCGCAACCATACCAGGACTACTAGGTTTTTTCCAAGTACTAGCACATTGAGATGACTCTTGTTCTTCTAAAGCGATGGACGCCACTATTCGACCTGGAGAAGGAGAAAATGGGGGCAGGTCCTATATGGATTAGACTACTAGGATTGCCCCTATAATTTTGGTGGATGATGTTTTTAGATGCATTGGGGATGACTTGGGAATTTATCTTGATCATGATAGATTATATATGGAATCCAACAGCTTAGTCATTGCTAGGATTCTGGTACGTCTGGATACCAAAAAAAAAATTAGTTAAAAACCTTAACTACAATTCAAGGATGTAATAAGATGGTAGATCCTCGATTACGAAGGGATTCCATTTCAGTGCAGAAGGTGTCATGAGGTTGGGTACTTGTATAAGGATTGCCCGCTGATTACAAGTATGCTTATTGAGACCCCCAGAAGACTAGTTACAATGGGCACTCAGACTCAAGCGGATGTTGACTCGACTTCTACATTAAACATAGAAGTGGAACCCCCGAGAAGGCAGAGGTTGGCTAGGGAGGAGCTACAACAAATGGGCACCCAAACACCTGATGCTTGAGTCACTCGATCATGCTCAAAGGGGCCTGAAATGATTCCATGTACTCTCATATCCTCTCCTCCCTCTTCTCATAATTTTATGAATATGGCATTTCTATGTTATCTTTAGAAGCATCAGGTTTGGGTTTAGATGCATGTCATTTGAGTCCCATTACTTGTCTTGTTGCATTGTCTCCCCCCACTGTAATAGCTATTGAGCCTTCTATTATTATGGGTTCACCTAAAATTCATCCCGATTGGGAGGATTCTTCTGGAAATAGCTCTCATAGATATAACCTCTAATCACTAGCTTACCCCAAGCCCCACACCTATGGACTGGGTGAGGACGCCCACACAAAAGCTCAGAAATTGCCCAAGGGTAGGAAATCTAACATTTCTAAATTCATCCACAAGGTTGGTATTGAGGAGGTGACATATTTAGATATTCATTGATCGGGTTCTTAAAGCATAAGGCAACCCTAATAGGGTTATCCCATGAAATGCCTATCCTTCAACTGCAGGGATTTGGCCAGCCTGGACAAGAAACTGGCACCCGAAATACTTTTAGGCACTGTAAGGATTGACGTTTTATTTCTACAAGAGACTTTGGAAGAGGGGGGAACTATCAAAACTATACTATCAACCATTCTCCTTGGTTGGACATTCCACACACTAGATGTGAGAGGGATATCAGGGTGATGTGCCAATAACAAGACTATCAAGATCGACAATATGTGGAGAGGAGATTGCATCCAATTTTTTCCATGTTGAACGTAGCCTTAGACAAGGGTGTCCATTATCACCTCTATTATCCCTTCTGATCATGGAAGGGTTAAGTAGACTCATTTCCAATGCTCGTGTTAATGGGTCATTAGGTGGTGTCAAGATGACATATGTTTCATATCTAACACATCTATTATTTATAGATGATGTACTTATTTTTTTAGATGGATCTATCTGTGACACCTCTTGCTTCAAGAATATTCTATCCCTGTTTTGTAAAGCTATATGTATGGTGCCCAGTTACAACAAATCAACCATTATGTTGGTGTCTTGTTTACAAAACGAGCAAAGATATGCACGTCATCATTTTCAATTCACGAGGCAAGGAATGGAGGTTGTCTCAAGTATCTTGGCTTTAGAATCAAGCCTAACAATTACTGCAGTATGGACTGGACTTGGCTTATTGCAAAAATCGAAGGTCGTATCAACATTTGGTAGCAGAGATGGCTGTCTAGAGTAGGTAGACTGACACTTATAAAATCTGTATTGGAGGTCATACCAATATACTGGATGGCTCTAGCCTGGATACCAAAAGGCATCATCAATAGAATATAACAATTATGTTGTCGATTCTTATGGAGAGGGAAAAATTTCGATAGGACATTTACATGGGTAAAATGAGAGAGAATTGGAAAAACCAAAAAAATCGGGAGGATGGGGTATAAAGAATCTGAACATATTCGTAATGGCACTTGTAGCAAAGATGGGGTGGTAGATTGTTACATCTGATAGCTTATGGAAAGAGGTGGTTTATTTTAAATATATATACCCTCTATCAATAATGGAATGGATTCATAGGTTGAACTAGGGTATCATTGGTTCCTCCTGTTGGAAATAATACTGAGAGGGGGGGTGAATCAATATTATCTAGTCAATTATTTTCTTTTTCAAACCCAGAACATATACGCTACTTCAATTAGAGAAAACCGCGTATATATATGCAACTACAGATAAGGAAACCCGCGTATACCATACAGACTTAAAATTTAAAATATTCTACAGATATTGAACATTAATCTGTGCATCAGGATCATATAAACAGTAACCAAGAACAAAAAAATAGAGCAGAAGACAATCACACACAAGAACACAAGATCTAAGGTGGAAACCCAATGTGGGTGAAAACCACCTGCTACAATATGTCTCTATCTTTTCAATTAGAAACTTCTTTTTACAATGATTTTGTACTGTTGAAGTCCTTTACCAGTACGCAGGCTACTACCTGCAGAGAGCTACAACCCTCTCTCGTTTTCAAGCTTCTCCAGGAAGGGAGATACAACCCCCTTAGTTCTTGTACTAGTTGAGATACTAGTACGCAGGCTGCTACCTGCAGAAGACTACAGCCTTCTCTTCCTTCCAGGGACCACATTTCATAAATTTTCAGACTAGATCCACAAATAACATCAATCAAACATCAAGAATTTCTGCATCAACCAATCACCTTTTCACCAATCAAAACTGAATCAAAATAAACACTTTTCTGACGACTGTACCCAGATCATAATAACAGTAATCACACCCCATTTCTAAACCCAGAACACTGTAGCAATAAATAGAAGGAGCTAGAACATAAATCAAGAGATGTACGCTACTTCACTATTCAGAAACCTGCGTGCATAACAACTATATCTCATACAAAGTTTTGAGAATCATTTGACAACCATTTGACCTCCACCACAATGCTCAAGCCTCCAATATACAGATGATGAGAGACTTATCCTTGCTAATTGTCTCATGGGCTCCATTAAGTCAAAAGGTAGGATGTTTCCTCGCTTTATTACTCTTTCCCTTTCCATGAGACTCCGTTAGAAATAACATTGTCCTTAGTTAGGTCGGAGGTAGATGTGTCCTTCTTTCCAGGGCTAACATTTGAGTCAAAACTGGAGTTCCAGTCAGTCAACGCATTCTTTGACCTACATAATCTCACAAATCTTGGTTAACCCTGCCCTTTAGGCAAAACAGTGAGTTAACCTATAAACTAACTCCCTTGGCTAGTGCATGGGGAGCATCCTAACTCCTCTTTCCTGTTTCAAAAGTGCGTTACCTTGGAAAATAGGCTTGTGAATTAGGTCATGTCTTTAACCAAACTGTATTTCTCCTCTAAGTTGACGAGGAGGTCATTTTCCTATATAATAGATGCCCCATAAAGTGTGAGGTTAGAGATGGCTGAAATACTTTATAATTTTTTTTTCGAAAAAGACAGAGAGGATCAGAGCTTTAAGATTGTGGGAAACCTGAAACAAACCACATATGCCAAACATATAGTATTATGTCTCGAGTCAGGCATTCCCATGCTTAGTAGCTATTTCAAACTTATTTCTCAAAAGAGGTATCATAATCATGTCCACAGATAAGTATAATGTGGAACTGTTTCATAATATGATGATCCTGAGGAAATTTCTTTGAAAAAAATATACGCAGCTTGGGAGTGGAAAGAAGTTTGTGTGATGTGAACCTCTATCCAAGGTCTTAGTCATGGATTTATTTGAACATCATATTTCGACACATGGGAAAAAAGGAGTTGATGTCGAACATGTGAGAAATTGTCTGATTCCCAGTCAATAATGAAAATTGTTAACAGATGCGAGGATGGACATTGGTAATGAAAATGGTCTCCAAGATGTGTAGTACAATCTAACGAGTGTGAAGAATGATGTTTTCATTTAACACTCGTAGAATCATTCAATTAGCAGCCAATGATGAAAACCCCCAATGAAAAACAAGGTAACCTGCAACTAATAACTGTAATTTACAAGGTAATTATATGTTTCTGGATCTGCTTCCTAGATGGAGTGTTTAAGTCGATAGGAAGAGACATGTTTAAAGGTACGAAATAAGGTGTCCTACATCACTTGAAATGAAACGGGACAAGAATGATTTGTTTTGGAGATAAATTTTGAGCAATGGGTCAAACAGACATAGGGAATGATGGAAGTATATGATCGATGGTTGATATAGCAAGTAGAGGATAGGTGGATCCATTGAACAATAGAAGGCATCCATTGAACAATAGAAGGCATGACATAAAGGTTTAACATGAAGCATAGACTCATGAATACCAAAGAGTGTTAGGATACAGGGATGCAGGAAAATCAAAGTATATAAAGGCTAAACTTATAGGATTGTAAGGTTCATCTGAGAGGCTAAAAAAAGAAGTTTGCTAAGGGAGAGCCATGTTCAAGGGAATGACTGCTGCCAAAAAATCCTTCTAAATAGAGATATTGGTTCACTGTTTTGTTGAATTTTTCCCCATCTGATTAAGTTTAACGAGTCCAGGTGGGTAAACTCAGTGGTCTTTTCATATTTAGATATTCTGAAAAGATCTTAAAGGGAAATTTGAGTGGGGTCCCTTTGTCGTGGTTGATAACCTCGTGCGAAAAACCTTTAATACTACCTGACACAATTCCTTTTCTATAAGTTATTGTACCAAGTCTGGATAAAACGATAAAACCATGCTCAATAGACATTTTATTGCGAGTACAAGGGTACAAAGTAAACTCAATATTATTTGTGAAATTTTAATCAGTCACACGAGGAAAAATCAATAGATCTTCATAAAATTGTGACAAGTGAGATGAAGAAAACTCGATATGTCTTTTTCAGTTTAATGAGCGAGGAAAAACAGATAATAGAATTGCTCAAGCCTTCTCCATACATATTTTATGAGTCCGAAGAATATAACTCAGGGATTTTTTCAGTTCAAGAGAGAGAAAAGGTCCCAAAAAATAAAGTGCTCATATCGTCTTCATAGGAGTTTTATGAGCCCAAAGACGGTAACTTGGGGATTTTTTGTTTTAAGAGAAAGAAAAAGTCTCAAAAAATAACACACTCATATCTTCTTTATAGTAGTTTAACAATCCCAAATAAGTAGGGTCGAGGTTTTTCAGATTAATGAGCAAGAAAAATACCATAAAAAGAATGCTCACTCTTCTTCATGGTACTTTAACAAGCCCAAATAAGGACACTCGAGGTTTTCAAATTAACAAAAAAAACAATTACAATAAAAATATGCTTGGACGCTTGATCTTATGCTTGATAGTAGAAGCATCTATGTTGAAAATTTCCTCATAAGGCCAAGGGAAAACATTGTGGAAGTCCTTAATACTGTAGTTGAAGCTCACAATTTCCTTAGGACTGCAATTAGCTTCAATTTGAATGTTTTCCATGATACCCATTTTGACTGAGATATCAATGAGCATAGTCTTTGAAATATTTCCCAAGTTATCGTGCAAATCTATAGTTTGGATAGTTATATAAATTTGGGGAAAAACCTCACGTGGCTCAAAAGAGAGGACTTTTACAAGCGTCATGTCCGAATTAAAGGTTTCCCAAGGTCTCTCCTCTAAAGAAAAGATCTCTTGAATAACTTCGTCTATCTGTAGTGTTGGAAATAATACTGAGAGGGGGGGGGTGAATCAGTGTTATCTGGTCAATTATTTTCTTTTTCAAACCCAAAACATATACGCTACTTCAGTTAGAGAAAACCGTGTAGATATGCAACTACAGATAAGGAAACCCGTGTATACCATACAGACTTATAATTTAAAATATTCTACAGATGTTGAACATTAATTTGTGTATCAGGATCATATAAATAGTAACCAGGAATAGAAAAATAGAGCAGAAGACAATCACACACAAGAACACAAGATATAAGTGGAAACCCAATGTGGGTGAAAACCACCTGCTACAATATGTCTCTATCTTTTCAATTAGAAACTTCTTTTACAATAATTCTATACTGGTGCAGTCCTTTACCAGTACGCAGGCTGCTACCTATAGAGAGTTACAACCCTCTCTCATTTTCCAGCTTCTCCTGAAAGGGAGCTACAACCCCCTTAGTTCTTGTACTAGTTGAGATATTAGTACGCAGGCGGCTACCTGCAGAAGGCTACAACCTTCTCTTCCTTCCAGGGACCACGTTTCATAAATTTTCAGACTAGATCCACAAATAACATCAATCAAACATCAAGAATTTCTGCATCAATCAATCACCTTTTCACCAATCAAAACTGAATCAAAATAAACACTTCTTTGTCAACTGTACCCAGATCACAGTAACTGTAATCACACCCCAGATCACTGCAATAATCAACAGAAGCAGCTAGAACATAAATTAAGAGACGTACGCTACTTCAATATTCGGAAACTTGTGTGCATACGCTTCCGTGATATGATCAACCTGCGTATACGCACTTCCGTCTTACAGAAATTACGTGTATACGCACCTATGCTAAGACCAACCTGCGTATACGCTCTTCTGACTTCTAGGAACTGCGTGTATACGCACCTTCGCTTTACAGAACCTGCGTACATAGCTATAAAGATAATCTACCCCTTCAAATGATCAGATATTAGTTTATCCAAATAGCCAGAATTATAGATCAAGCAAGCGCCACATAGAACAGATCAAAATAATACAGAGATACTATCATTCAAGTCTTGAGATTTTGACCCATCAAAAGAACTTATCCTTCTCCTTGCACTCAGGTTCCTTCTTCCTTCAGATCCAGATCTACACCATAACCCAATCACCGTATTCCAGAGCTAGAACTTTATCAGATATTCAATAATTCAGATCATCCCTTGCCAAATGATCTCCTTCCTCTTTTATAGCCTTAGGCCTTCCACAATACCACGATCCAAAACCATAACAATCCAATACCATGGACCCAATACTTGGGATCAACACTTATGATGAGATACCATGGCCCAAAACCATAGGTTCAAATACCAAGGACTAAATACCATGGACAAGAAACAAGTTCTCCCACATGTACGCTCTTTTCCTTGCATGAAAGTGCGTGTATACGCATACGCGCCTTAGAAACATCTAACCCGCGTGTATATGCGACTTCGTCAAAGTGAACCTGAGTATATGTCTTTTTCTTCTTTCTAAGTGCCTGAACTGTGATCTGTCACCAGAGTGAGTTGCCATCAAGGACAACACCTATGCCATAGCACCAAAACTACCAAACCTGTGCCAGAATGCCAACAGATCATAAATAAATTTATGGTTAGTTGGTTTTTGAACATATGCTTATTATATAATATGTTGTGTTAGTGAACTATGCATGAAAACTCAGATTTTCCTACAATGAAGTGGTATTAGAGCTAGAAAAATCTTGGTGAGAGGATTAGAGAATGACATAGCTTGCAAAACTTACAAAAGATCAGATTTGGTGAAATCTGACCGGTTAAGCTTTAGTGTTTTAATTAATTTGAGTAGGGGGAATATTTGCAAGTTGAGCTCTTTGGAGGATAAATTCAAAGATTGCAGCATCAAAGGTTTGAAGAATCTAATTGAGGTAAATTGTTTTGTTTACAATTTATATTGATGGCTGTATGAATCAAAGTTTTGTGCAAAAAGAACATTGAAGTTATTTGGAAGGAAATCTACTTGGATAAAAGTAGAATGGATTTTAATTTGAAAGAAATATGGAGAAGAATGTTCTTTGGATGATGAAGAATAGTGAAGGACTGCAACAAATGAGCCAACATAAGGATTGAATATTGCAAGAGTAGTATGCATGTTCGAATGAGCTCGAATAAACAAGTAAACGGGTCTTATATTTTCAATGAATTTGTGAGGTATATTGTTGTTTACATATTGCAGTGATGAGGATGATTACAACAGGAGGACTTAAACCAAGAATAGAGGAAGTAATTAAAGAATTGTGGCAAAGAACCTTTACAATTTCCAGCTGAGGTTGGAAGGAGAAGGATAGAGAAGGATAGGTGGATGTTCTCAAACGAAGTGAAGATTTGCATAAGCCAAAAAAGAGCGGAGGGTGTTATGAAACCAGCTCAAGAAAAAGATAGAAAAGGTAGATCAACACCTCAAAATTCAGCCTCTTCGAGGGGGCAACCTCCTTTACATTACATAAATGAACAATTCTTCGATGATTCAAATGACAAAACCTCCTTTCTATATATA
This sequence comes from Pinus taeda, assembly GCA_000404065.3. Taxonomy (NCBI): domain Eukaryota; kingdom Viridiplantae; phylum Streptophyta; class Pinopsida; order Pinales; family Pinaceae; genus Pinus; species Pinus taeda. Next base: position 306,222 of record APFE030963267.1, on the reverse strand, counting down.
GGAGTCTAAGGACTCATAATATAACCTAGCCAACCTAACAATAATAATATAAAGACACAAAAATAACACTAGAGGGATTCTATGGGGCACAGTAATAACAATATGGTGACAATAGGGGCACAACAATATTAATAAGGGGTACAACTACCATATTAAGGGGGTAGCCACTAGTATTATAGGGACCCAACATGCCCCTCTCCTTACAAAAGTGTTGTCCTCAACACTTGAGTAGTTCTGGATGCTTCTGCATAAAATTCTCATCCTCCCATGTGGAATCTTCAACGGATAGGTTCTTCCACTTGATAAGATACTTTGAAATTGACCGATTTCATAGCTGTCGAGTTCTTGTTTCTGTGATTTCTTCCGATTCCAATATAATTTTTCCTTCCTCATAAAGTTCTGGCAATATTGCTTGAACTGGGAGCTTGTCACCTATAACCTTCTTTAAACCTGAAACATGGAAAACTGGGTGCAATCGAGAAGCTGCAAGAAGATCCAATTTGTATGCCATAGTACCAATCCTTTGCAACACCTTGTACGGACCATAATACTTTGGTGATAATTTATTATCCTTCTTAGCTTGCTTGAGGGACATTTGCTTATATGGTTGTAGATGTAGGAATACCCAATCACCTACATCAAAACTTCTTTCGTTGCGATGTTGATCTGCCTGTTGTTCCATTCTATTTTGTGCCAACACGAGGTTATCCTTTAAGATTTGGAGGACTTGTTGTTGATGTTCGATGTGATGTTCCATTGCTTGAACCTTAGAATTTTCTCTTAAATATGATGTGATGGATGGTGGTTCATACCCATAAAGTGCCATAAATGGGGTCATTTTTGTTGCTGTATGAAAGGAAGTGTTATACCACCATTCAGCCAGAGGCAACCATTTGACCCATTGTGTATGTTTATCAGATACAAAGCAACGAAGATATCCTTCCAAAAATTTGTTTACTATATTAGTTTGCCCATCAGATTGAGGATGATAAGATGAGCTATGAGCTAACTGAGTACCAAGACAAGAAAATAATTTTGTCCAAAAATTTCCAGTGAAAATTGGATCTCTGTCACTTACAATAGTCTTTGGGTTTCCATGTAGCTTTTGAATTGTTTCCATAAATGCAATAGATATTGTACTGGCTTTAAATGGATGTGATAATGCACAAAAGTGTGCATTCTTGGTAAGTCTATCAACTACCACCATGATGACACTCTTTGCCTCAGACTTGGGTAAACCTATTATAAAATCCATTGAGACCTCCTCCCAACGTTGGCTTGGAATGGATAAAGGTTGTAATAGACCAGGTGTCTTAATTGTTTCAACTTTATTTTGTTGGAAAACCAAGCATTCCACCACAAACTTTTGAATATCTGATTTAAGGCCATCCCAAAAAAATTCCTTCTTAACCCTATGGTAAGTTTTTAAAAATCTTGAGTGCCGTCTTAAGGGAGAAGTGTGCAATTCCATAAGAATCTTTTGTTTTAGCTGGGAATTCTTACAGAGGTATAAGCGATGTTTGTACCATAACGAATCATTTTTCCAGCTAAATGTATCAGACGTGCTGGAATCTTGTTGTAATTTTTGAATAAGTGCCCACACTTCTTCGTCATTCTTCCATTCCTCCCTTGCTTCATTTATCCAATCTGGTTGGATAATAGAAATGGTGCACAACAATGCTTCCACATCCTCATCCTTTCTTGAGAATGCATCTGCCACCACATTTTGCTTCCCTTTTTTGTAGATGATTTCAAAGTCATAACCCAACATCTTTGTGACCCACTTTTGTTGCTCTTCAGAGGATAATATTTGTTCTAAAAAGTATTTAAGGCTATCATGATCCGCTTTTACCTTGAAGTGTCTTCCCATTAGGTAGGGTCACCATTTCTTAAGCGCATGGAGTATTGCCGAGATTTCCTTCTCATAAATAGCTTTTCTTAAAAACTTTCCCTTGATTGGACGACTTTCAAAAGCAATGGGTCTTTCATCTTTCATTAGAACAGCACAAATTCCATTTCTTGAAGCATCACATTCCACAATAAAGGTTTTTGTGAAGTTCGGTGTAGCTAAGACCGGTGCTTGGCACATTGCCTCTTTAAGATGTTCAAAGGCCTTTGTTTCTTCCAGAGTCCATGAAAATGCATCTCTCTTCAATAATGTTGTTAGAGGTGCTGCTATCTCCCATAATTCTTAACAAACTTGCAATAATACCCTGTCAACCCGAGAAATCCTCGCAGATGCTTTATGGATGTGGGGATTTTCATTCCTTAATGGCTTTAATTTTGCTAGGGTCTACCTTAACTCCTTCATGAGATACAATATGACCCAGATATTCCACCTCTTGTACTCCAAAGAAACATTTGGATCTTTTTGCATATAATTGTTTTCTCCTCCAATAGTTGTAGCACCTTGTCAACATGTTCAACATCATCCTTCCAAGACTTGTTGTAGATTAGTATATCATCAAAAAATACTAACACAAATTTTCTAAGGAATGGTTTGCAAATTGAATTCATCAAACCTTGAAATGTTGAAGGTGCATTGGTAAGGCCAAAAGCATGACCAAAAATTCATAATGACCCTCATGAGTTCTAAATGTTGTTTTCAGAATGTCTTCAATCTTCATTTTGATTTGATGATATCCTGAACGAAGATCCAACTTGGTGAAGTAAATTGATCCATGCAATTCATCTAGTAATTCATCAATGACAGGAATGGGGAACTTATTTTTAATAGTGAGCTTGTTGAGCTCCCTATAATCTGGACACATGCGCCATGATCCATCCTTCTTGTGCACCAATACTACTGGAGCAGAGAAAGAACTTGACTAGGTTGAATTATACCAGCCTCTAGCATTTCTGCAACCATACATTCAATTTCACTCTTTTGGGCATAGGG
>APFE030963267.1:283595-294150 GCA_000404065.3 Pinus taeda | reverse complement strand
ACTTTTCTCTGCATGAAAGGAACTTTTCTCTGCATGAAAGTGTGTGAACTTTTCTCTACATGAAAGGAACTTTTCTCTACATGAAAGTGCGTGAAATTTTGGTTCACACCTTTTGTGCGGGAGACCTGTGGAACCAGAAAATAACTTTGCTGCACAATAATTTATCATCTGAGATGAGTGGGTTGCCATCAAGTACAACATATGTATCATAACGCCAACACCTCCATCATATGGAAATCTATCACACACTCCATATCTATCATTAAGCAAGGATTGGCATGGTGGGTTGGAAATGGTGAACTCATTCGACTAGGAATTGGTGCTGGGTCAGGATGTGGAAATGCTCATATCTTACCACTGGAGCTCAGATAGTTACTAGAACTGGAAGGTATCACTCAGCTCTCACATATTGCAGATGGAATGAACACATCATGGCTCTCACGAGAATGGTTATCTGCACAAGACCCCTGTTACTGAAGAGGTGGAGATTGGATTGGAATAGATTCATTGGGGCACTAAAGGAGTCAAATATTAGGATTATTGACCGGGAGGATGAAATCATATGGGCTACAACACCTCACGGTCACTACACTCCCCAGGATGGATACACTTTTCTTATATCAGAACAGGAACCTATGGGGGTGGATTGGTGGTGGTGACCTCTCTGGAAGCTAAAGGCACCACATCAAGCACAATTTCATGTGGTGCGTATTATTAAACAAAGTACCTACCAATGATAATTTCAATCGACATGCATTTCATGGTCCATCTCGATGTTGTCTTTGCAAGGATCAAGCTGAATACATTGATCATATCTTCTTACATTGCTCAATGACATGTAAGGTGTGGTAACAAATTTATCTCTCCCTTAATATAAAGATAAGATGGAATGGGACTCATCTCACAAATGCTTGGAAAATTTAGTGGAATTCTACAAAATCATAGAAAATCAAGAATCTCCCTCTGCTAGTATGTTGGGGTATATGGTTGGTCAGGAATCGATCCATATTCCACGATGCACCCTTTCAATGGACAATGACTTGCAATCACATTGTCGCATTATATCACTTTATTCCTAAGGAACAGGCTTCAAAACCCATCTGTGTTATTACTCCTAAAGTAATTGATCATATGATGGGTCGGCACAAGACAACGGATGTGGGGGGTGGAGTAGTACTTTAAATTATAGGAACACATTATTACAAGCTCAAAATGGGATTGGGGAGAGGTACCAACAATTATTTTGAACTCGACAGTCTCAGACACCTTCTCATTTTTTCAATTGAGAAAAACTGCAACAGGATACAGATCTTTGGGGACTCAAAACTTGTTATCAATTGGATCAACTCTGCATCTCATTGTCATGTGCACACACTCAAGGGTTTACTGGATTACCTCATCACACTAAAATCACATTTTGATTTTATTGTTTGCACACATATATACATGGAAAGGAATATGATCTCTAACGTTCTTTCCAAGGAGGCCGCACAGCAACATAGGGGGCAGTGGATAATTCAAGAACACTGAGATCATGATATTTATCAGTAATCCACCGGCATTTCATCAAACAAGATGGGGATGATTCCAAATGATCTTCCATGATCATTCGGTGACTATAAGCACTTTTGTTTATTTTTTGTTTTGAACTATATGATCATTTTATGATGTTATTTACATGTACATATTTATGTCTTTAATGTATATATTGAGGGTCCTAATGAACATGGCACTAGATGGAATGGATTTGTCTATTTATGATATTTTGCATATCCATTATGCAAATGATACAACATGTAATTTTATTTTTGATAATGGAAATTATGATTTTTTTTCTTGGGAAAAAAAACATTGTTGTTCTCAAAAATATGTTTTAAGTCTAGGGTCATGTCTTAATACGAACCAATAATCCCTATCCAACACATCTAGGTCAAAAAAACACCAGGTTGTAGTGTTTTGGGAAAACATAAGGCTCCCTAGCTTCATGCCACATCTTTCTAGAGTTGATAGATATTAGCCCACTATCGCGATATTCCTTTACATTATTTTGATCAAAGGTGTCTCGCCACTTGCACCTAAGAATAACACATTGGAACAAAGAGAAGTCCACTTGAATGATCTCTTCTATCTTTCCAACGTAACCTAACATCCCCTGCATTAGGTTTTGATCACAGTGGCTACCATGACTAGATTGGTCGAACTTGACTTCCACTCCATAGACATGTCTCATGCATCCATCTACGACATCATCCATAAAAAAATGTTGTCCATATGCCCACATAGATGGGAACAAATGCACCTATAAAAAAAAGTGAAAAAACCACAGCGTCATTTGTCTAATAACCCAGACATAATTAAAAAAATAAATATATATGTGTGTGTGTGTGCGCGTGTTAAGATTAAAAGGTGTAGTATGAAGTTAAAATTGTACAGAAAGATATTATAATTACAGATTTGTTTCACCCAATCCCAATGTTTAGCGCATCCTCTTAATCATGCGGGTAACAATCAGATGCACTGTATTTCTCTCTAACTTGAGCATCAACCCAACTCTTATGACATGTCATTGGCATAATTTCTTTTAAATTATCAAGATAAGGCACACTTTTACCATTCAACTATTTGAATTATTTCATGTCACTGTCCCATTTCCTCCTCTTTCTACTCGTTTCGAGAAGTTCCCCTTATCTTTTCTCTTCATCCCTTTTGTCGACCCAAATCATTGCACCTAATGTGTCATCAATCTGATTTATGCACTCACTAGCATAACAAAAAGACTCATATGATAGATACCCCTCTGCCATATGTTAGCACTTCGTAAATTTCCCTAGGCTGAAGAGAGAAATCCCAGAGGTAACCACAAACATATTTGCGTTACAAATTGGTCCTTTCTAACCAGAGAGGTCTCCCTCACTAGAAAACTTTTGAAGGTAAATAACACTTAAGCTCAGGGATTGCAGAAACCAGGTCTGTAGAGGTAACTTGGTTGAAAATTGTGGTTGGAAAACTTGAGAAGGAGGGCCACTATATGGAAAAATAATTTAGATTCCAACACAAAAGTATTAGTGCATACATGAAAACCTATTATAATAGAGGCAAGGTAGGTAAGATTCCAAGCTATAACATGTGAAGTAGTATAGTGAGCGAATTTGAAGAAATAAAGGATACATAGTGATATTTAATCACATGCATAGAACATTAAACAATATTTGAATTCCACAACATAAATATTGATTAAATATCGGGAAGAAGGTAAGAATAGAGCACTTAACTTAGAGTGTATTCCATTATAATTTCAAAAGATAAATAATCCTTAGGACATCAAATAAGATGACATCTAACAAAAGTATCAGCGGCATCATAAGAATGAAAAATAAATAGATATATGAATAGCATAACGCATAAGAAAATAGCACAGATCTCAAAATGCATACCACATGAATCTCTGGCTCATATGGCAAACACAACATTGATAACTTTAGCTAACAAAATGAACACATATACACTAGCCTTCTCTCAAATCCGAACCTTTTCTTCATGTTCTATGTGGCCTTAAATACATTTTTAAAACAACAGACCCATATGACTAGATACATTGCATGATTTATCTACATACTATTTATTTTAACCAAAAAACTAAATAAAACTAATAATAAAAGTTGTTGCTTTTTATCCTTTAAAAATACACAAAGTACTTTATCCTATCTCCTAGGTAATGGCCTATCCATTCATTTTATCTTTATCACTAACATCACAATAGCAAAGTCAAAATTTGATGAGTTGGAGTCGGACCCTTCTGATGTCTCAAGCATTTCAAAAATTTGAATTCACAAATCAAATTTCAAAAAACTTCATAATTCTGGAAGTAAGAAATTGTAAAAATGGATCTCCAAGTAACACCTGTAACTCACAAATGGTAACACCTGTGTAAAATATTAGATAGGTTTTTGTAGAAAATTTTGTTTTGAAGAAAAACCTCTCTTTGTTTCTTCAAATTATTCCCCATATCCTCATAAAATCCTCTTAAAAACAGGGACTGAAACAGGAAATTTTCACAGACCAAAAAATATGATTTGAAGATGCATTTGAATCTCTCAATCCATGACACCTATGCAAACATTGGAAGAGGTTATTTTTATTTGGTCCATCCTTGAGAAAAAACTCTTTCAATTTCCCAAAATTCACCTCCATGTGATCGGAATTTTTTCTGCAAAAGGATGACTAAAACAGAGTATTTGTGCAGCACTAAGCAGTGAATAATCTGAGTAGCACTCCATGCTCTATATGGTTGCACAACTCCTCTAGAAAAATGGACCAAATGGGTAGGCTTGAAGTGGTTGTGTGATGGTGTATAACCCTTGAAGTAGTTTCTCCAACTCTTGCAAACCTCCTAAATGGTTGATACCCACCTGCGCAGCAGTTGCACAATGACCATGAATCCCATTAACTTGAAACTCCTTCCTACTTTTGGTGAACCCTTGATGAAAAGAACTTGACAATGACAGATAGTGACCTTTGAGACTATGATAGGAGCAATGCTCATAGGCTCAACTTATTCAAAAATTGAAAATTAAAGGACATGGAAAATACATTTGACGATGAAACTAATGACCCTAACATTGGCTCCAACAGGGATGGAAGCCTCCTAGTGAGGTGCCAAGAACAAAAACCATATACTAGTAGCTGAATCAAACCATTGGACAATGGAGTCAAACATAAACACTAAAAATGTAACTGACTAAACTTACATATGGCAATAGATCATCAGAATCTCAGGACCTTCTCCTCAAGCTCCAAATTCCAATGATAACTTCCCACACCTGCTGAAGATATATATATATATGCACTCATGTGAAATGATCCCACCAATGTAACCAATCAAGTAAATGAATGTCTGACTTATGCTTGTATTCAACTGCACCAGACATAAAGAAAAGTCTAGAAAATGGTGACTCAAACTTTCTATTGAACCTCTACGCATGATCCATAAATTCCACAACTTTCTCTTGCTCTAATGATCATGATCAACTAGCCATGGGATCTTGGAAAACATGAAAAGTCACCTCTTTTGGTGACCGCAGCAAATCAGCAAAAGGATCTTTAGTAATCTGAAGCATTACCCAATCTTGAAAGCCATCAAAAATACAAGCACTCCCTTTGTTTTTAGTCGCTAGCTTATCAACAGAAAAAAAATCCACATCCACGGGGTCTAAAACAACCTGGCCTTCTTCATTAGTTTCTTGTAATTCGGGGTAGCTATCACCATGAATGTTTTCACTGCCTAAAATATTTATGTGTGCAAGTTCATGGATTTGTTTATCATGATTTTCTTCATTGTCTATAAATTGAGACAAGGAGTGAAATGAAGAATAAATTTCTTTCTCCACCTAACCATTATAGAAACTACCCTCTACCATTTCCTCCTGTTTTTGGAAAGGATTCTCATACTCTTGATCATGAATATATGGACAAGACTGTTGGAAATTATCATCAAACTCAGAGGATGGAACATGAATGTAATCATTAAAATCTTGTTGGGTCTCATTTTAATCCAAGAGATAGGCTACGATTTCTTCTTGGTGATGAAAATGGTTCTCGTATAAAGCCTCCAGGATCTCTTCATCCATGAACTCTTCATTGCCATAATAATTCTCCATATTTTGAATGAAATCCTTAAAATGATTACAACAATTCCCAACCAAAGACAAAGAAGGATGAGATCTTTGTATTCTTCAAAAAAGATTGAATGCAAATCTTTAATAGAATAAACACTAGAAAATGGAAAACCTTCATACCAAGATCTCGTTTTTCTCTCCAGAGTATCCATGAACATCTACATGAGACAATCTTCAGGAAAGTGAACCCTCAACTTGTGTTTATGCATGTGAAATTTAATACGATGTAAAGCACCATCATCACCATTCTCATCCTTGAACTTTGGCAAATATGATTGCCAATCTATACAAGGCATACAATTTGGAAAGCCGGGTATATGAGCACGATTCTTAGGGGCGTACCTGGCATATCTTAGATCCATCTTGAGCTAATGGAGTTTCTAGTAAACCCAAATTTCTGAATCTTGTTCCCAAAGGAGTCTTTGGATCTGATTGAAACCTGATTTGGAGTTGCCAGGTGAATGGTTCAACCTTCCTATGTCTAACTATTGTCCAACATCAACAGCCAAATCTGAAACTTTGAAGATCTTTCCCACAAAAGATAAAACCTTCTATTCCCCAGCATAAGTGCCACTATGTTAGCACTCCGTAAATTTACCTAGGTTAAAGAGAGAAATCCCATAGGTAACCAAACGCCTCTTTGGGTTAGAAACGGGTCCTTTCTAACCAGAGGGGGCACCCTGACTAGAAGAAGTCTGAAGGTAAATAACACTTAAGCTCAGGGGCTGTAGAGACCAGGTCTATAGAGGTAACTTGGTTGAAAATGGTGGTTGGAAAACTTGAGAGGGAGGGCCACTGTATGGAATAATAATTCAGATCCCAATACAAAAGTATCAGTGCATACATGAAAACATATTATAATAGAGGCTAGGTAGGTAAGGTTCCAAGTTATAACATCTGAAGTAGTATAATGAGTGAATTTGAAGAAATAAAGGACAGAGAGTTATATTTAATCACATGCATGGAACATTAAACAAGTTCTGAATTCTGCAACATAAATCTTGATCAAATATCGAGAAGGAGGTGAGAATAGAGCACTTAACTCAGAGTGCATTCCATTATAATTTCGAAAGATAGACAATCCTTTAGGACATCAAATAAGATGAATTCTAACCAAATGTTTCAGCAGCAGAATAAGAATGAAAAGGAAATAGATATATGAATATCATAACACATGAGAAAATAGCATAGAACTCAAACTGCATACCACATGAATCTCTAGCTAATATGGAAAACACAACACTGATAACTTTAGCCAAAAAAATGAACACACATACATTAGTCTTCTCTCAAATCTGAACCTTCCCTTCATGTTCTATGTGGCCTTAAATACATTTTTAACACAACAAGCCCATATGACCAGATACATTGCATGATTTATCCACATACTGTTTTTTGTAACCAAAAAAACTAAATAAAACTTAAAAATTGTTTCATTTTATCCTTAAAAAAACACAAAGTACTTTATCCTATCTCCTAGTTAATGGCCTATCCATTCATTTTATCTCTATCGCTAGCATCACAATATAAAGGTTGAAATTTGATGAGTTTTATTAGGACCCATCTTATGTCTCAAACCTTTCAAATATTCGAATTCACAGATCGAGTTTCAAAAAATTTCATAATTCTAGCAGCAAGAAATTGTAAAAATGGGTCTCCAAGTAACAGCTGTAACTCCCAAACAGTAGCACCTGTGTAAAATATGAGATAGGTTTTATAGATGAGTTTTCTTTGGAGAAAAACCTCTCTCAATTTCTTCAAATTATTCCTCATCTTCTCAAAAAATCCTTTGCAAAACAAGGACTAAAACATGTAATTTGCACAATCTGAAAAATATGCTTTGAAGATGCATTCGAATCTCCCGAATCATGACAACTATGCAAACATGGGAAGAGGTTATTGTTGTTTGGCCTGTCCTTGAGAAAAGACTCTTTCAGTTCCACAAATTTACCTCCATGTGATCGTAAACTGTTCTACAAAAGGATGACTAATACAGATTATTTTTGCAGCACTCGACAGTGAACAATCTGAGTAGCACTCCATGCTCTGTATGGTTACACACCTCCTTTGGAAAAATGGATCAAATGGGTAGGCTTGAAAAGGCTATGTGATGGTGTATAACTCTTGAAGTATTTTCTCCAACTCTTGCAAGCCTCCTAAATGGTTGATACCCACCTGCGCAGCAGTTGCACAGTGACCATGACTCCCATTAACTTGAAACTCCTTCCTGCTTTTGTTGAACAATTGATGAATAAAACTTGGCAATGACAAATAGTGACCTTGGAGACCATGATAGTAGTAGTGGTCATAGGCTCAACTTATTCAAAAACTAAAAATTAAAGTAAAGGACATGGAAAATACATTTGACGATGAAACTAATGACCCTAACATTAGTTCCAATGGAGATGGCAACCTCCTAGCGAGGTGCCAAGAACAAAAGTCGTGGACTAGTAGCCTAACCAAACCATTAGGAAATGGAGTCAAACATAAACAATGAAAATGTGACTAACTAAACTTACATATGGCCGCAAATCATCGAAATCTCAAGGCCTTCTCCTTGGGCTTCAAATTCCAATGATAACTGACCACACGTGTTGAAGATATATATGCGCTCATGTGAAATGATCCCACCAATGTAACCAATCGAGCAAATGAATGTCTGACTTATGCTTGTATTCTGCTACACTAGACGTAAAGAAAAGTCTAGAAAATGGCAACTCAAACTTTCCACTGAACCTCTGCTCATGATACATAAATTCCACAACTTTATTTTTCTCTAATGACCATGATAGACTAGCCATGGGATCTTGAAAAACATGAAAAGTCAACTCTTTTGATGACTGCAGCAAATCAACAAAAGGATATTTAATAATTTGAAACATTTATCCATCTTGAAAGCCAGCAAAAAGACAACCACTCCCTTTGTTTGTATCCACTAGCTTATCAATAGAAAAAATGTCCACATTCACGGGGTCTAAAAGAACCTTCTCTTCTTCATTAGTTTCTTGCAATTCTATGTAGCTATCACCGTGAATGTTTTTGCTACCTAAAATATTTATGCGTGCAAATTCATGGATATGTTTTTCATGATATTCTTCATTTGCTATAAACTGAGACAAGGAATGACATGAAGAATAAAGTTCTTCCTCCACCTAAACATTATAGAAACTATCCTCTACCATTTCCTCCTATCTTTGGAAAGGATTCTCATGCTTATGATCATGAAAAGTCAGACAAGACTGTTGGAAATTATCATCAAACTCAAAGGATGGAACATGATTTTAATCATTAAAATCCTTTTGGGTCTCATTTTCATCCAAAAGGGAGGCTACCATTTCTTCTTGGTGATGAAAAGGGTTCTCATACAAAGCCTCCAGGATCTCTTCATCCATAAGTTACTCTTCATTGCCATAATAATTTTCCATATTTTGAATGAAATCCTCAAATTGATTACAAAAATTCTCAACCAAAGACAAAGAAGGATGAGACTCTTTGTATTCTTCAAAAAATGTTGAATGAAAATCTTTAAGAGAATAAACACTAGCAAATGGAAAACCTTCATACCAAGATCTCCTTTTTCCTTCCAAAGTAGCCATGAACATCTTCCCGAGACATTCTTCAGGGAATTGAACCCTCATCTTGCGTGCATGCATATGAAATTTGATAAGATGTAAAGTAGCATCATCACCATTCTCATCTTTGAACTTTGGTAAATATGATTTCCAATCTCAATACAAGGCATACGATTTGGAAAGCCAGAAATATGAGCATGATTCATAGGGGAATACCTGGTAGATTTGAGATCTATCTCAAGCCAATAGAGTTGCTAGTAAACCCAAATTTCTGAATCTTTATGCCAATGGAGTCTTTGGATCGGATTGAAATATGATTTGGAGTCGCCAAGTGAATGGTGAAGCCTTCCTATGTCTGACTAGTGTCCACCATCAGCAGCCAAATCTGAAACTTTGAAGATTTTTCCCAAAGAAGATAAAACATTCCATTCTCTGGCAAAGGCGCCACTATGTTAGCACTGTGTAAATTTCCCTAGTCTGAAGAGAGAAATCCCAGAGGTAACCACAAACCTCTTTGGGTTAGAAACTGGTCCTTTCTAACGAAGAGGGATCCCTCACCAGGAAAAAGTCTAAAGGTAAATAACAATTAAGCTCAGGGACTGCATAGACCAGGTTTGTAGAGGTAACTTTGTTGAAAATGGTGGTTGGAAAACTTGAGAGGGAGCGCAACTTTATGGAATAATAATTCAAATCCCAACACAAAATTATCAATGCATACATGAAAACCTATTATAACAGAGGCAAGGTAGGTAAGGTTCCAATCTATAACATTTGAAGTAATTGTTGGCATTATGTTTCTGGTTTGGCTCTATGGTACAGGTGTTGTACTTGATGGCAACTCACTCTTGTGGCTGATCTCAGTTCAGGCACTCAAAATCATGGAAATTAAGATACCCGCAGGTAATCCTAGAAGAAGTTGCGGACCCGCAGGTACGTAGACCAAGGGGTGCGTGCATGTACGTAGGTGATACATTTAGAAGGTGCGAACCCCAGTTTCACTCTCTCCAATGCATAAAAGTGAGTGAATGGTTCATGGTATTAGTCCGACAGTTTTTGATCAAATGGTTTTTGTCCATGGTATTGCATCCAAAAGTGTTGATCCCAAGTATTGGGTTCATGGTATTGTGTCATTATGGTTTTGGACCATGGTATTGAGAAGGGCTTGCCTATAAAAAGGAAAGGAGATCTCTTGGCCATACACTTGTGAAATTTGAATATCTTAAGATCTGAAATTTTGGGTGATTGGTTTTAAAAGCTAGATCTAAATCAAGGAGAAAACTTAAGGTGAATCTATTGATAAGTCGTGAT
>APFE030963267.1:236441-275798 GCA_000404065.3 Pinus taeda | reverse complement strand
AAAAGAAGTTTCTAATTGAAAGAAGATAGAGACATATTGCAGTAGGTGGTTTTCAACCACATTGGGTTTCCACCTTATATCTGGTGTTCTTTGGTGTGACTATCTATTTTTCTTGTTTCATGCTCATTATTATATACAAGTTAATGACCAATATTTGAATATTAAATTAAGGAAGGCATATTGAAAAGACTTTAATAATACTGATTCACCTCCCCTCTCAGTATTATTTCCAATAGTAATATAGTGCGCGAATTTGAAGAAATAAAGGATATAGAGTGATATTTAATCACATGCACAGAGCATTAAGAAAGTTCTAAATTATGCAACATAAATCTTGATCAAATATCGAGAAGAAGGTGAGAATGGAGCACTTAACTCAGAGTGTATTCCATTATAATTTCGAAATATAAACAATCCTTTAGGACATCAAATAAGGTGAATTCTAAACAAATGTTTCAGCAGCAGCATAAGAATGAAAAAAAATTAGATATATGAATAGCATAACACATGAGAAAATAACACAGAACTCAAAATGCATACCACATGAATCTCTAGCTAATATGGCAAACACAGCACTGATAACTTTGGCCAATAAAATTAACACACATACACTAGTCTTCCCTCAAATCTGAACCTTTTCTTCATGTTCTATGTGGCCTTAAATACATTTTTAACACAACAGGACCATGTGACCAGATACATTGCATGATTTATCCACATACTATTTTTTTTAACCAAAAAAACTAAATAAAACTAATAATAAAAGTTGTTGCTTTTTATCCTTAAAAAAAACACAAAGTACTTTATCATGTCTCCTAGCTAATGCCCTATCCATTCATTTTATCTCTATCACTAGCATCATAATAGCAAGGTCAAAATCTGATGAGTTGGACTAGTACTCATCTGATGTCTCAAACCTTTCAAAAATTCAAAGTCACAAATTGAATTTCAAAAAACTTCATAAATTTGGCAACAAGAAATTATAAAAATGGGTCTCTAAGTGACACCTCTAACTCCCAAACAATAGCACTTGTGTAAAATATGAGATACATTTTTGTTGAATAGTTTGTTGTGAAGAAAAACCTCTCTCATTTTCTTCAAATTCTCCCCCATGTCCTCAGAAAATCCTCTACAAAACAAGGACTAAAACTGGCAATTTGCACAGTCTAAAAAATACGCTTTGAAGATGGATTCGAACCTCCCGATTCATGACACCTCAACAAATAGTGAAAGAGGTTATTTTTATTTGGCCCATCCTTGATAAAAACCAATTCAGTGATCGGAATTTATTCTGCAAAAGGATGGCTAAAATAGAGTATTTGTGCAGTAGAGGGCAGCGAATAGTCTAAGTAGCACTCCATGCTCTGTATGGTTGCACACCTCCTCTGGAAAAATGTATCAAATGGGTAGGCTTGAAAAGGCTATTTGATTGTCTTGAAGTAGTTTCTCCAACTCTTTCAAACCTCTTTAATGGTTGATACCCACCTGCGCAGCCGTTGCGCAGTGACCATGACTCACATTTACTTGAAACTCCTTCCTGCTTTTGGCAAACCCTTGATGACAAAAACTTGACAATGGCAGATACTAACCTTTGAGACTATGATAGTAGCAGTGGTCATAGGCTTAACTTATTCAAAAAATAAAAATTAAAGGACATGGAAAATACATTTGACGATGAAACTGATGACCCTAAAATTGGCTCCAATGGGAATGGCAGCCTCCTAGCGAGGTGCCAAGAGTAAAACCATAGACTAGTAGCCTAACCAAACCATTGGGAAATGTAACTGACTAAACTTACATATGGTAGCAAATCATCGGAATATCAGGGCCTTCTCCTTGGGCTTCAAATTCCAATGATAACTGCCTACACCTATTAAAGATATATATGCACTCATGTGAAATGATCCCGCCAATGTAACTAATCAAGTAAATGAATTTCTGACTTATGGTTGTATTTAGCTACACTAGACATAAAGAAAAGCCTAGAAAATGGCGACTCAAACTTTTCACTGAGCCTATGCTCATGATCCATAAATTCCACAACTTCATTTTTCTCTATTGACCATGATAGACTAGCCATGGGATCTTGAAATATATGAAAAGTCACCTCTTTTCATGACTGCAGCAAAACAACAAAAGGATCATTAATAATTTGAAGCTTTGCCCCATCTTGAAAGCTAGCGAAATGACAAGCACTCCCTTTTTTTTCATTCACTAACTTATCAACAGCAAAAATGTCCACATCCGTGGGGTCTAAAACAACCTGCCCATCTTCATTAGTTTCTTGCAATTTTGGGTAGCTATCACCGTGAATGTTTTTGCTGCCTAAAATATTTATGCGTGCAATTCCATGGATTTGTTTTTCGTAATTTTCTTCATTGGCTATAAACATGAAGAATAAATTTGTTCCTCCACCTGAACATTATAGAAACTATCCTCTACCATTTCCTCTTGTTTTTGGAAAGGATTCTCATACTCTTGATCATGAAAAGATGGACAAGACTGCTGCAACTTATCGTCAAACTAAGAGGATGGAACATGACTATAATCATTAAAATCATTTTGAGTCTCATTTTCATCCCAGAGAGAGGCTACCATTTCTTCTTGGTGATCAAAATGGTTCTTGTACAAAGCCTCAAGGATCTCTTCGTCCATGAACTCTTCATCCCCATAAGAATTTTCCATATTTTAAATGAATTCCTCAAAATGATTACAACAATTCTCAACCAAAGACAAAGAAGGATGAGACTCTTTGTATTCTTCAAAAAAGGTTGAATGAAAATATTTAAGAGAATAAATATTAGCAAATGGAAAACCTTCATACCCAGATCTCGCTTTTCCTTCCAAACTGGCCATGAACATGTTCATGAGACAGTCTTCAGGAAATTGAACCCTTAGCTTGCGTGCAAGCATTTGAAATTTGATAAGATGTGAAGCAACATCATCACCATTCTCATCTTTGAATTTTGGAAAATATGATTTCCAACCTATACAAGGCATACGATTTGGAAAGATAGGTATATGAGCATGATTCTTAGGGGCATACCTAGCAGATCTGAGATCCATCTCGAGCCAGTAGAGTTGTTATTAAACCAAAATTTCTGAATTTTTCTGCCAATGGATTCTTTGGATCGGATTGAAATCTGATTTGGAGTCACCCAGTAAATGGTTCAGCCTTCCTATGTCTAATTTTTGTCCACAAACAGTGGCCAAATTTGAAACTCTGAAGATATTTCCCAGAGAAGATAAAATATTTCATTCCCTGGCAACGATGCCACTATGTTATCACTTCGTAAATTTCCCTAGGCTGAAGAGAGAAATCTCAAAGGTAACCACAAAACTCTTTGGGTTATAAACTAGTCCTTTCTAACTAGAGGGAGCTCCCTCACTAGAAAAAAGTTTGAAGGAAAATAACACTTAAGCTTGGGACTGCACATACCAAGTCTATAGAGGTAACTTGGTTGAAAATGGTGGTTGGAAAACTTGAGAGGGATGGCCACTGTATGGAATAATAATTCAGATCCCAACAGAAACGTATCAGTGCATACATGAAAACCTGTTATAACAAAGGAAAGGTAGGTAAGATTTCAAGCTATAACATCTGAAGTAGTATAGTGAGTGAATTTGAAGAAATAAAGGACACAGAGATATATTTAATCACATGCACAGAGCATTAAACAAGTCCTGAATTCTGCAATATAAATCTTGACCAAATATCGAGAAGAAGGTGAGAATGGAGCACTTAACTCAGAGTGTATTCCATTATAATTTCGAAAGATAAACAATCCTTTAGGACATCAAATAAAATTAATTCTAAAAAATGTTTCAACAGCAACATAAGAATGAAAAAGAAATAGATATATGAATACCATAACACATGAGAAAATAACATAGAATGCAAAATGCATACCACATGAATCTCTGGCTAATATGGAAAACACAATACTGATAACTTTAGCTAACAAAATGAACACACATACACTAGTCTTCTCTCAAATCTGAACCTTTTCTTCATGTTCTATGTGGCCTTAAATGCATTTTTAACACAACAGGCCCATATCACTAAATACATTGCATGATTTATCCACATACTACTTTTTTTAACCAAAAAAACTAATAATAAAAGTTGTTTCTTTTTATCCTTAAAAAAACACAAACTAATTTATCCTATCTCCTAGCTAATGGCATATCCATTCATTTTATCTCTATCACTAACATCACATTAGCAAGGTAAAAATTTTATGGGTTGGAGTAGGACCAATCTAATGTCTCAAACCTTTCAAAAATTTGAATTCACAAATCGAATTAAAAATAAATAAATAAATCATTTTTTTGGCAACAAGAAATTGTAAAAATGGGTCTTTAAGTAACTCTTGTAACTCCAAAATGGTAGCACATGTATAAGATATGAGATAGGTTTTTGTAGATGAGTTTGTTTTGAAGAAAAAACTCTCTCATTTCTTCAAATTCTTCCCCATATCCTCAGAAAATACTCTACAAAACAAGGACTAAAACGGAAATTTGCACAGTCTGAAAAATATGCTTTGAAGATGCATTTAAATCTCCTAAATCATGAAAATTTTGCTAACACGGGAAGAGGTTATTTTTATTTGGCTTGTCCTTGAGAAAAACCTCTTCCAGGTCCATAAATTTGCTTCCATGTGATCAGAAATTGTTCGGAAAAAAGGATGACTAAAACAGAGTATTTGTGCAGCACTCAGCAGTGAACAATCTGAGTAGCACTCCATGATCTGTATGATTTCACACCTCCTCTAGAAAAGTGAATCAAATGGGTAGGCTTAAAATGGCTATGTGATGGTGTAGAACTCTTGGAGTAGTTTCTCCAACTCTTGCAAACCTCCTAAATGGTTGATACCGACCTACACAACAGTTGCATAGTGACCATGACTCCCATTAACTTCAAACTCCTTCCTGATTTTGTTGAATCCTTGAGGAGAAAAACTTGATAATGAAAGATAGTGACCTTTGAGCCTATGATAGCAGCAGTGGTCATAGGCTCAACTTATTCAATAACTAGAAATTAAAGAACATGGAAAATACATTTGACGATGAAACTAATGACCCTAAGACCATAGACCCCTTGGGTTTTTCCCTTTGTCGAACAAAACCTTTCAATTTCTTCATTTACCTCTCTAAGAAGAACATCCAATGACAAGAAACCACCCCAACTAATTCAAATTCATCTACTAGGTGAATTACAAGATGAAGCTACAAGTCCATGAAACTCATTGGCAGTTCCTCCTCAAGCATACAAACAATCTCAATTATATCTTTATGCCACTGTGGAATGATAGTCATATGAATATCCTTTGATGTGATCCAACGTACAAATGCAGATAATTTAGATATGGCATGTTATAGGTCTTGGAGGAATTCATGGTTCACACTCCCACGCATGAGCAGAGGATAATTACATTGCACAAGAAATAGTGCATTATAAAAAAATAAATATAAAATATTCTTTTACATAAAAATAAAAATAATAAATAATAAAATCATGTTTTTGACATACGTACTCTTAGAAGGTTCAAATGTTCATGTGATTTCAAACCCTACAAATGGTCTTCCATAATGAAGTAGCATCGTAGTGAAGACCCATATAAAGAAGGCACCCTCACACTCATTATAATTTCCTTTGAAGAAGACAATAATATTTATTTAAAATACAGGGGACATCGCCTACTTTGAAAGACCTAGAGGGACCAACCTTTCATCTAGTTTCTTGTCTTAGCCAATGTTTCTTTTTGGATTTTGAAGAAATAAGACCTCTCCTAACAACCAGTGTGTCATTTTCTTTCGATGATATGTTTCTCCATAAAGAAGATCAAACATTTTTAAATATATGCATGGGATCTATTAAGTGGGAAATCTTAAGATAGATTTCTTTTTCATCCCAATGTCAAAATTTCTCAAAATAGGTGTTGAAGAATTATGGATCATCAAACATAGGCTCCCCATTCGAATCGAACATTTATGAACCTCCTTCTCCTTCTCTCTCTGATATGCTCTAATCCATTCAGTTGATGTCAATAGTACAGGCCTTTGGGTTCTCTCTAGTTTACCATTGAAAGCAGATGTTTCTCTTCTGTAAGGGTGTTCTTCTAGGAGGAATACCCTGGAGAACTCATACACTAGCTTTCGTAGGTGGTCAGACCACCTAGGCTTCAAAAAAGGTACACTACATTTACATCCATGATACCCTTTTGTTACAAGACTTGAAAAACTATTGTATACAGGTTGACACATTAGCGACCATGAAGATCAAAACAATTGTAGCAAATTAGATTAATATGTGAAACAGTATTGTTATGTATATAAACAAATCAATAAAAATGTAATTTACCATAGAAAACTCCTAAGCCTAGATAATCATGTATGGTGTAAGCATTCCATACAACGTAAAACTCCTCTCTGTTGCGATGGGTCTATACCTTCCCATAATTCCTTAAATTCATCTACCAATGGTTGTAAGTAAACATCCACATTTTTAACTTGTTTTCTACCAAGGACTATGAGATCCAACATAATATGTTTATTCTTTGCGGCCAACCATGGGAGGATATTGTTATTGATCACTATTACATGCCAAACATAATAGTTGGTGTTTTGGAGGGAATATGGATTGATGTCATCCACGGCTATGTTGATTTGTAGACTTCGTACTTCATCCTTTAATTTTTCAGGCCATGTATCATGTATATGCTTTATGGCTATTGAATTTGTTGGGATTTTTATAAATCCTGACTCACTTCTATGTGAGGAATTTCATCCCTACAACATAGCTAATTGTTTGCAACGAAATAGTCTTTGAATCCTTGGGATTATAGGCATGTGCCTCAATATCTTATAGGACCATGTGATTTACCCATTTTTTTAATTTAAGTACTTGTCATGCCCATGTTTCGGACATATCTCTTTGCCTTCATAATCTCCTCTATATAGAATATGATCATTCGGACACACGTGATATGATATGTACTCAATACCCAACTTTTTCAACAACTGCTTTGCCTCTTCTCAACTAAATGGAAAGACATTATCACTTGGAAGAACCTTATCTTTGAATAACCTATAGTTGGTGAGGAATATAATTATACAATGCCAATATTTAACGTTCGTAAAATTGAAAATTTTTAATGTTGATTGTGTGACAAGATTTCTCAAAATATAAGGGAATTGATCGATCATGCGGGTGAATTACCTCAATATTTCCAAGAAACATGCATTCGACATGCAAAACTTTTCTTTGAACCTATACAACAACATTGTTGTCCCCAACAATTAGACTTTGACTTGCTACCAGGTCCAAAGAGAGAGGTGATGGAAGCAGATTTCACACTTTCAAATAAGGTATCAGTGATATGAGCATCATCCCCTAGCTCATCATTCTAGAATGCATCTAACAACATTTCCTCCATGGCAGTCATATCCCATAAGAAATCATCCATGCCCACCTCTATTTGATTGCCTCCACTACCAACGTGTGATGAAGAACTGTTATTAGTGCATTCATTCCTAATTTGTGAATCTAAAAGTAGTGGGAATTGAATAGGCGGTTGATTCAACCATTCTTGATATGCTTCCTCTTTGATTCTTTCTCTTAATGCAACCTTCTCTTGAGTTGACGTTGTAGTAGGGTGCGCCAGAAGATGGTAGATGGGTCGCTCATTATCACTAGAATCCTAATTTCAAAAAATATTGAACATCATTAGTAAAATATCAATGATATTAATAAGCATGTCAATGCAATTGATTTGTTGAAATTACATAATACCAAGCAATTATTACCATCGTTGATCTGGTGTAATAGCCCTGGTTAAAAATCCATGTAAAAATATATAAGACCAAGGTCATGGGACACGTATTCCAAGCTGAAACGGTGGGAAAAACATCCTAGTGGATGTTCATTCGGTTTATTATGGCTAAGGAAATTGGAAAAGGCAATGACAAAGGCTTTGGAAAGGAAAATTAGCATTTTTGGCACATTTATTTATGCAAATAATGGAAATTAGGAGAAAAGGAAGGTGAAAGGTCACACGTTGCATGTGAAGAGGAAAATGAAGGAAAATAATGGAAATTGAATAAAATAGAGACCTCATTGATAAAAAGGTTTCTGAAGATCAGTGGGCAGGTTTAGTCAGTGTAGATTTTTGTGAGTTCAGTTTTGGAGCTCTCATTTTATTCTCTCTCTTAATTACTCTTGGACATAGAGTTTTGTTGGAGCACTCTTGTAGAATGTGGCATAATTGGAGTTTTGGAGCAAGAAGGCAAAGGAAGAGTAGGAAAGCACAGGAGGACATTAGGATCAGCAGCTACAGTGGGTTTTTCTTACAGGTACCAAGCTGCATGTGTGTTTTCCTCACTAGTTTTGGCATGCATGCCATATGCGTGTGTTTTATTGGTCATGATCTGTCAGTGGCATGGAGGATTTTTTGGATTGACATTGGATTTTCCTAACCTTGCGCTTTCCGGATAACCATGGTGTTATGGGTTTATTTCTTCATTTTCTTGTTGGTTCTCATGTTTCCTTTAGCTTTGGTTGAGTTACTATTTCTTCAAAGCCCTGGTTGGACAAATCTCTGGAAGCCCTGTAACATCTTGGGTTGATCTACTAGTCCTGGAACCCTTTGTTTGAAAAATGCTCTAGAAGCACTTGGTGGGTTGAGTTACTAGTCATGGAAGCCCTGGTTGGACAAATGCTCAAGAAGCCTAATGACAGATGTGGGTTAAGTTACTAGTCCTAGAAGCCTTGGTTGGAACAAACACTCTAGAGCCCTGGAAGGCTTGGGTAGAGACCAATCTGACTATGGTTTTATGATGTGTAACCGTTAGGTGGAATCACTGTTTGATGGGTTGAGGTGGATGGCCTTTGGAAGCCCTGGATGGTTTTGGATTGATGTGCTTTATGAGGTCCCACATTCAAGCATGAAATATGGCACATGGGTGACTCGCTGAAGAGATTTTTGGCTCAGCCATGTCTATGGTCGGGTGGTTCATGGAAGTCCCACTACTAGTTGGCCTTTACATCATTAATATGAGGTTATTTCTCCTTGTTATTTTATGTGTATTGTAATGGTTTATATGTGGATTATATGGTTGTTGTTTCCTTGGTTGATCTAGGTGGATCTTTAGATACAATGGCATGGAAAAACTCAAAAATCAAAGTGCGCAAAATGAAACCCAAGACCATAGCAGAGATCTCGTCTTCTTGATTCCAATGGTGAAAAAAATACTTCAATCTGAGTCTAGATGATGAAGTTATCGCCCAAAGAAGGATGCTTTAATCCTTAAGAGAATGAGGAATTTCCTTTGAAAAGGAGTCTTAAGCCTTTAAGGCCAAAATCGCAATCAGAGGCTGCATATGGGCAGACTCAAGCTTTGGGCCATGGAACCCCTGATCACTGATCTTTGATCAGATCGAATTGGCGGATCGGAGGCAATCTCAATTGGATGAGTTACATGTATATCAGTGAGCGGGCAGTGCGATCAGCGATTAATTGGATCGGCGGAACCCTTATCAGTCAACCGAGGCGATGTATGTGTGGGATGCCAACGTGATCTACCAACACCGACATCGGTGATCGGTCATTTCTGATAACTAGGACAGACACACCCTAATATGCTAATTTGTGACCCTAGTGCATACCCGATCAAGATTATAAGCCTGATTTTATGTTTTTTGAAGTTCAGATGTATGGTTTTTGGGTAGATTTCAATGTTTTTCAGGATTTATGAAGTTTTATTGTTTCAAATGATAGAATTCCATTTAGAGAAGTGGTTGTGCCTGTCGATCCTTCCACTCTAACAACCTCCATAGTTAACCAGGAAAGCCCCAATTTAAATGGATCTTGTCCTAGAATCCATTATAAAAGAGGATCATTGGAAAGAGTAGAGAGGAGGCATTATTTTGGTGGCAGCACGTTGTTTCGCAGGAGATCAATATCATATATTGGTCTGTTTTGGACAGTTTACATACTCTAGCCCCTTTTATTACTGCGAGAAGATTTGGTGTTACATACCTTTCCATCTTAGGCATTCATTTCATAGCATCTTGCAGATTGGAGGTATAAGCCTCGTATGGACAATTTGATGAATGTAATTCTATTTATTCATGCCATTTAATAAGAAAGGCCTCTCCATTGTTGATCTGGGCCCGGATAAACAGTCTGAATTGGACAAACTCCTTTATCAAGACTTGGTGTCTTCTTTTGTGCCTTTTATGTGTTTACTTCTTCTTATGTGCAATTTTTTGTGTTAAGCTACAATTTTACATGTAATTCTTTTCTATACATCTATAAGCGAAAACATCCTGGATCAAGTGGTATCAGAGCAGGGCCTTTTAGATTGGAATTGCATGTTTGTATGCTAACAAGAGGTAGGCTTCAAAGAGGCGAAGGGAATTTAGAATCTTTCAATACAGAGGCAAGGCATGAACCTCAGAGAAGAAACATGGCTGAAGAGGAAGCTTGTATTGAAGAGGAGCGAAATTTCAGAAAGACTTTCTATTCAATGGCAGAGAATATTAGTCAGCTGGTTATAAGACTGGAAAAAGAAAAAAAGAGGAACCCAAAAGGACAAGGTTCAGCACATGGGAATGATGGAGAAGTACCCCCTCGTTCTACTTCTGGTGGTGAAGGTTCTTCTTCCCCTCGCCACCATAATCAAAGAAATCCAAAGGATGCATCTAAGAAACCTTTTTTTAAATTAGATGTTAAATTTGATATTCCCATGTTTAATGGTGAAAGTAATGTATAAAATCTTAACAATTGGATCAGGCAGATTGAGGTTTACTGCGGGATTCAGCAAATCGTAGAGGATGAGGTGAAAATCCAGCTGGCCTCTCTATGACCGGGCAACACAGCTCTTATTTGGTGGGAGAGCAAATTTCAGAGCAGTAAAAATGTGGGTAAGCTCTTTTCCTCATGGTCTGATTTTAATTCTACATTAAGGGAACAATTTTATCACTTAGGAGACAAACAGAAAGTTTTGATGAATTGGACATATTTAAGGCAAGGCAAAGGGTAGGATGTTTAGAGTTTTACAGAAGAATTTAGAAAGCAAGCACTGAATTTGGGTATTACACTTGATACACCTGAAGTTATAACTAAGTATATTGGCTCACTGCATAGTTATATTCCGCATTCATTATTGTTGTTTGAACCAACCACTATTGACGCAGCTAGTGTAAAAGCAATTCATATTGAGAACATGGGAAAGAATGAAAGAGAGGACTAGTCCAGAAAGCCACCGTTCAAACCTCCCAATGGCAAATCCAAAGCAAAATGGGAAGGGAAGTAGAAGAAAACAGCAACAGCCAAAGAGGGAGAGTGGACTTATTGCAATCATTGCAAGAAAGAAGGCCACAATGATGATCACTGTTGGAAGTAGTACCTAGAAAAGTGTCCAAAGAAGTATGGAGGAAAAGGGAAGTAGAAAATAGTGGCAGTAGCATAGCAAGACCTTGGATCAGATTCGGGAGATGAAGCATTGATCACAGCAGCAGCAACAAAAGGTACCCTTACACCTCTTGTTGATTCTAAATCACATGGAAGCACCAATTCTGTAGATGAGTCCCTTTCAAATGATAGAAAAAGAATTGAATTATCTCATATCAGAGTTGTAGTAAATCACACCAAAGTAGAGACTCTATTTGATACTGGGTCCCAAGCAAATTTAATTGCAGAATCCTTGGTAAAGAAGCTTGCCTTAGAAACAAAACCTCACCCAAAGCCTTACCCACTGGGATGGATACATGATAAAGCTAAATTGAATGTAACCCAGCAGTGCAAGGTAAAATTTGTGATTGCATCTAAGCTGGTAGATGAAGTAGAGATGGATGTAATACCACTAGATATATGTGGCATGGTATTGGGGAGCCCATACCTGTATGACAGAAAAGTTGTCTTTTTCTGCCATGAGAATAAATATCACATCACAAAGGATGGGGTAGAATACATAGTGCGGACTCATCAAAACAAGATTAACACCAGCCTCGTAAGCGTTGGGCAGACGAAATGGCTAGTGAATTTTAGAAAGACATGTATCCTTATGGTCGTAAGGGAGAAAGGTGTCGAATTTGACGACGTGTTCCAAGGCTACGATGGGAAGCATAAATAGGAATTGATGGACTTAATTTCTGATTATAATCAATTGTTTCAGGAGTCGCGGGGACTACCTCCAAAGAGGGAAATCCAACACGAAATTAACATGTTGCATGATGCCCCTCTGCTGAATATCGTCATGTACAGTATGTCAGTAGTTGAAATGGAGGAGATCAAGCAGAAAGTGCAAGAATTGCTAGACCATGGCGTAATCAGTCTGAGCTCCTCTCCTTGTTGTTCGCCAATTGTCCTAGTGCCCAAGAAGGAAGGAAGCTGGAGGATGTGCGTGGACTACCGCGTGCTCAAAAAAATATCGGTGAAAAATCGCAATCCCCTCCCACGCATAGATGATTTATTGGATCAATTAAAAAATGTTATATATTCCACAAAGTTAGATTTGCGTAGTGGTTATCACCATGTCTGAATTGTGGCGCAGGATGTGTGGAAAACCACTTTCAAAACCAAGCAGGGGTTGCTTGAATGGATGGTGATGCCATTCGGGCTTTGCAATGCTCAAACCACCTTTATGAAGGTTATTAATAATATATTTCAGCCCTTCATTGATGAGTTTGTTCTTGTATATTTAGATGATATACTAGTTTTCAGCAAGAGTTGGTTTGAACACGTGAGTCATGTAAAGAAAGTGCTTGATGTACTAAAGAAAGAAAAACTCTTTGTAAAATTGTCAAAGTGTGAGTTCGCGAAAACCTCTTTGGGTTACCTAGGTCATATTGTTGGTTATGGTCAGTTAAAAATTGATCTCGCTAAGGTTGAAGCAATTGTAAATTGGCCTAAGCCTACTAGTATAACTAAGGTCCGTAGCTTTCTAGGTGCAGTCCAATATTGGAGGAGATTTATTTCTAATTTCTCTATTATTGCAACACCTTTCCACACATTGACGAGTGTGAAACAGGTCTTCCAATGGGGAGGAAGATAGTAGAAGTCCTTTGAAACATTCAAGGAAAAAATTAGCGCCGCGCCAATCTTAGCCTTACCTGATCTCCAACATCCATTTGAGATCGAAACTAATGCCAGCGGTTATGCCATGGGAGTTGTACTGATGCAGCAAAAGAAGTCAATTTGTTACCATTCTGAGAAGTTTTCTCAAGTTGTGATAAACTATCCCACCTATGACAAGGAGCTTTATGCCTTGGTGCAGAGTGTGAAAAAGTGGAAACACTACCTGATCGGCAAGGAGACCATCGTCCATACAGATCATCAACCCTTGCAGTACCTTCAATCACAAACCAAGTTGCAGCAAACTCGTCATTTCAAGTGGATGGGCTTTCTTCAACAGTTTCATCTGGTAATAAAGTATAAGAAGGGCACTAGCAATAAAGTGGTCAATATGCTATCTCTCCCTCCTATTTCTGCTTATGTTATTTTGCATAATGCTTCGTTGTCTTTTGAAATTTATGTTGAACAATATGCTAATGATGATGACATTAAGGAGGTTTATGCAAAACTAACCCATGGTTCACAGGTGGACAACTAACACTCGCAAGGGAAATTGTTGTATCACCTTGGTAAATTGTGTATTCCCACAGGAGAAAGAGTACATGTAATTCAAGAGGCCCACACCTCTCTTGTGTCTGGACATTTTGGTGTCAAAAAGACTTTATGTCATGTACAAAGATTTTGTTTTTGGCCTCATATGAAAAATATTGTGACTCGCTATGTAAAGGGTTGTGTGATGTGTTTTGTTTCAAAGCCCTCTAATAGAAAACTTGGGCTCTACACACCACTCCCTATTCTGAGTCGTCCATGGGAAAGTGTGTCAATGGACTTTGTAGGAGGTTTACCTTTGTCTAGGAAGAGTCACGGCTATTTGTATGTTGTCATTGACCGTTTCAGCAAAATGTGAATTCTTATGCCCTGTAAAAAGCAGATTACTACAGAGTAGACTGCTTCTCTTTTCTTTCAGCATTTTTGGGTCCACTTTGGATTACCCACATCAATTCTGTCAGATTGAGACTCTCACTTTCTTGGGGAGTTCTGGACCAGCTTGTGGAGGATGGTGGACACCAAACTAAAAAGAAGCATGGCATTTCACCCGCAAACCAACGGGCAGACAGAGGTTGTTAACCATATCGTGGTACACTTATTACGAGGCTATTGTGGGAAATATCCCAAGTTGTGGGATGAACATCTCCCCTATATACGACATTCCTACAATCGAGCAGTGCATTCATCGATGCAGCATTCACCATTCGAGACATGCTTTGGTTACCTGCCAAAGGACCCTTTCGACATGGTCTTTGGAAGGGAAGGTGGCTCCAGTGGACGTAATGATAAAGACAAAGCTTAGCAGTTCATTCAGCGAATCCAAATGATTTACCAAGCAGTGCAAGAGCAGTTGGAAAAGAGTCAAGCCCATTACAAGGCTCGACATGATAAACACTGAGTTGACCATCAATTCCAAGTGGGCAACAAGGTGTGGTTCCACATCAGCAAAGACAGGATGAAGGGAGAAGGAAAGAAGTTGCAACCAATCCGATATGGACCATTCACCATATTGGAGAAGATTGGGAACAATGCCTTTCGTCTTGACATGTTGGTATATATGTAGATGTACTTAGTAGTGAATGTGGAGAACCTAAAGTTCTATGAACCTCCTTTGATCATGGAAATTGATGAGGTGGGTACATTTCATACCGTCAATGATTTTGCACCATAATATCTCGACGAGTTGCTCAAATACATCATCCTCGACAGAAGGACCAGGACTTCACGGTGAGGAGATGTAGAGTACCTTTGAGTTGGATTCACGGGAATGCATCCCAGCAAGGCTAGATGGATGGAGAAAGAGAAATTGAGGGAGCAATTCCCTCACTTTCCAATTGACTAATGAAAAGCTTTTGGCAGTCCAAAAGCTCCTCAATGGGGAGGATTGATCTAGGCGAATCTTCAGATACAATGGCATGGAAAACCTCAAAAATCAAAGTGGGTAGAATGAAGCCAACCCAAGACCTGAGCAAAGATCTCGTCTTCCTAATTCCAACGGTGAAAATGGTACTTCAATCCGAGTATGGATGATGAATTTATCGCCCGAAGAAGGATGCTTTAATCCTTAAGAGAATGAGGAACTTCCTTTGAAAAGGAATCTTAAGCCTTTAAGGCCAAAATTGCAATTGGAGGCTACATATGGGTGGACTTAAGCTTTGGGCCATGGAACCCCCAATCGTTGATCTCTGATCAGATTGGATCAACAGATCGGAGGTAATCACAATTGAAGGACTTACATGTATATCAACGAGCGGGTAGTGCGATCGGCAATTAATCAGATCGGCAGAACCCTTATTGGTCACTCGGGGCAATGTATGTGTGGGATGCCGACGGGATCAGTCAACGTTGATATCGGCAATCAGCCACTCCCAATAACTAGGACATAGGCACCCCGATATGCCGATTTGCAACCCTAGCACGGACCCAATCTGGATTATAAGCCCAATTTTATGTTTTTAAGTCTGGATATATGGTTTTTGGGCGAATTTTAGTGTTTTTCGGGATTTATGAAGTTTTATCATCTCAAACGATAGAAGGCCATTTAGAGAAGTAGTTGCGCCCGCCAATCCTTCAACTCAACCAACCTCCATAGTTAACTAGGCAAGCCTCGATTTAAATGGGATCCTGTCCGAGAATCCATTATAAAAGAGGATCATTGGAAAGAGTGGGGAGGAGGCATTGTTTTGGTGGCAGCACATTGTTTTGCAAGTGGCTGAGAGCATATATTGGTTTGTTTTGGACAGTTTGCATACTCCAACCCCTTTTATTATTGCGAGAAGCTTTGGTGCCGCATACCTCTCCATCTCAGGCATTCATTTCATATCCGTCTTATAGATTGGAGGTATAAGCCTCGTGTGGACAGTTTGATGAATGTAATTCTATTTATTCATGCCATTTAATAAGAAAGGCCTCCCCATTGTTGAGTTGGGCCCGGAGACATAGCCTGAATTAGACGAACTCCATTATCAAGCATTGGTGTCTTCTTTTGTGCCTTTTATGTGTTTACTTCTTCTTATGTGCACATTTTTGTGTTAAGCTGCAATTTTACATGTAATTCTTTTCTATACATCTATAAGCGAAAACATCCTAAATCATTTGTATTTATGTTACTATTATGTTGGTTATGTACATGTATTATGACAGTAGCTATGTATGGCTCTCATCATGTTTTCACTTGTAAATGAATGAACAATGTATATATGCCCTAATGGATGAAACTAGAGCTAATGTGTTAAGGCATCAATGCTTCTTAACGATTCTCCAATGAGTATGATTCCTCTATGCTTAGATATGTTCTTTAAACCTATAGATTACATATTTGCGATATGTTTGATGAAATGCCTGTCATGGCTAGTAGGGGCCCAGTCAAGGGCTTATTCAAGTAATTCTATTTGTTTCATCATTCCCTTGTTATATTTATGTTCTAAAGGTATCATTGAATTTTGGGCAGTGACCTAGGCTCTGGGCCTGAAAAAGTGGCTCAAATCCCAAGGACGTTGGCACAACACTGAGAAAAATAGTCCTTGGATGTTGCCATACCATGTTGTGGGAGCGTCCAGAGCCCTCCGCATGCTAGCATGCCCATATCATGGGAGCGCCTAAGGGTTAATTGGTTTAAAAACTTAGTGGGACTCAGGGGCTGGTTACCTGAGAAGTTAGGATGGTTCCTGAAAGTCTTTTTGTTGTTGTGGAAGGTTTGTATGGTGTGTTTCCATTGGTTCCATTTCCTTAATGTGACTTAGGAGTTTGAATCATACCATAGTAACTTCTCGTCACATGTTTACCCGGTTGGCCTATTACTTCGGTAGATGTGGGAAGAGGGTGTTACAGAGTGGTATCAAAGCATGGTTCACCCCTCGGGCTAGATGGGCGGTGTGTTGGTCATACATTCATGTTGGTTGCATATGTGTTCCTTATGCTTGTAGTCCATGTGATTGTTGCATTTGCATGGTGTTGTTCATGGTTGCAGTGATGTCGCCATGTGAGGGTTGATGATCTTGTTGTTGGGATGATTTAGTTATGAATGGATGTCAGATGTATATGCATTTGTTATGCATATAAGTGTTCATACGTTGTTATGCATGCATTTTCATGGTTTTTTTTATGCATGTATGGTAGGTCATACATGTATTGTGAGGTCATTGTATGCAATTAGGTCATCATGATGATATTGATATGTTATGATGCTAATGTGTTGGTTGAGATAGAGAAGGAGATGCAGATCATTAGAGTGAGGTTGCAACACTAGAATTTGCAGTAAGAGAACAATACAAGTATTGTATGTTTGGCATGCAAGTATGTTAGTTAATGGATTTTTATATCCATTAGGATTATATACATGTTTGTCATTCAATTATTATTATGGTTACATGTATGATAAATGCTAGTTGATCAGTGTAGTCATATACACATGTGTTAGATAGTCACGAATGATAGTAACATGTGGTTGTATGCATCGTTTTTGTTGTTTTATGTTAGTTAACTGGATGATTATGTTATATTTTGTTGATGAATATGTTATATGTTAACTTGTAGTTAGCT
Organism: Pinus taeda; assembly: GCA_000404065.3. Taxonomy (NCBI): domain Eukaryota; kingdom Viridiplantae; phylum Streptophyta; class Pinopsida; order Pinales; family Pinaceae; genus Pinus; species Pinus taeda. The sequence goes on along the minus strand of APFE030963267.1, from coordinate 258,129 downwards.
CATTGATTATGTTATATGTTGTTGATGAGCATGTTATATGTTAACTTATTTTTGTTATATGTTAGTTAACTTGATGATTAGGGTTATATAATTGATATCTTGATGGTATATGTATCATGATAAATTGGATTGGCCTTTGCAGATGGTTAGGGTTATGAAATTTAGGTATGATTCAACTTATTCTGACATTGTGTTGTACTAATCTAGACTAATTGTACATATGTGATTGTATTGCGTGAATGAAAAATGTTTACGAGCTTATGATGTGAACATGTTAGTTAGTTATTGTCATGGCTATCATGACCTTATTTATGGTTGATTTGATATGTTATGAAGTTATGTCATGCTAATCTAGATTGATTGTGCAGACAAGACAACCTCCCATGAGATACTTTAAGGTATGAGTTTGCTTATGTCATCTACTTGGTGCCTGAATGTTTGATTATGTCATCTATCTCACGTTTGAGTGTTTGATGTCTATTATGTCATCTATATGTCGTTTGAATGTTTGATTACTTGCATGATATGAGTATGTGTATGTAAGATTGCATGAATGAATGGTATTGTTTTAATATGGTTGTACTAATGCATTATTGGTTGAGATAACCGATATGTACTTGAGTGTAAGTAGGTGATAGTTCTAGAATTATGTATTATGATTTATGAATGTGAGTTGATTGTTGAGTGTGACATGGTTGTTAGTCTTGGTAAGGGTTAATTTCAAATTCATAGACATGATATCTTGATTTGAGGAGCATGTGACTAACCTATGTGAACAGTTGCAGGAAACATGCTTGGTATTAGCATGACAATGTAGTTGATGTGTTTACATAACTAATAGCAGGGTGATGTGACAGTACATAGTAAGACTCAGTTGCAGCAAGGTAGAGGTAAAAGAAAGGAATTGGGTGATAATTCCTTTGGCTATGTTTGAAAACCACAATTTCAAACGAATGAGTGTTTTGCATACATGAAGTATTCTTGACCCTAATTTGTCTGAAATTATGTGGATATGTTTTATATTCATGGACATGTATTTGATAGGTATAACAGCTAGTGTCTGGTTATAGTTATATTTTTCAAGGGAATTGGAGTCCCTTGAGACATGGTGTGGATATGTCCAGTTGCAAGCAACATGCTTGGTGCAACAAGGTAAGGCAACTGGTGTATTGTTATGTTTATTTATGCACTAGAAGTTATGTGTTTATGCTAGTATGATGTAAGGGATTGCATGGAAAAAGAAACTACCATGAAATTATGAAGAAGGCTCAGGTTGAGCTTTCCTTTGGAAGCATTGGGAACCATGGGGATTGAGTCATGGCATCTATTTTTAGTCTTGTGCTTTTGATCTTTTGGTGATTTGTTGCCCTTAATTGCGCTTTTTTCAACGTTTTGTGCATGTCCATGCCACTTTGTTTGTGGTGTCGTATTGTTGTTGGTTTTCCATGGTTTTCTTCTTGTTTGCTTCTTGTTCTTGCCTTTATTGTTTTGGGAGTCTTGGGAATTGGTTGGGGAAGAGGAAATTTAGTGGATTTCAAGGAGAGTTGAATGAAATCTAGTAGGCAATGTAAGACTCAGATGAAGCCAGTGCATGTATAAGGGCAATTGAAGGCAAGAGTATGATAGCCAGTTGGATTGGTTGGGTTCATTGGTGTAAATGGATGATGGCAGGACAATCATGAGAAAATTAATCAGGAAAGGTAAACTGAATGTATGTGAGGCATCTGATTCCTTGGCTATGTTGGGAACAATTGTTCTCAATGTTGTGCATGTTGTGCACAGATAAAGGGAGTTCTCTTAACCTTGACCTTATGATATCTGGTAATTATAGTGTGGTCATGATTATATATATATATATATATATATGTCGTGTATGATAGGGTCATCATGGATCATGATTTTTTAATGCTAATTTTTATATGTATGTATGTATGTATGTATGTATGTATGTCGTTGTCTGACCAGATCATTATTGTTTTATGTTGAAGTTTATATGTATATATGTGTATGTATGCATATCATTGTGTTATGCTAATGTTAATATATATGTTTATATCAATGCATCTATGTCATTATCTAACAGGGTCATCAAGGATCATTCTTGTGGAAGAATGATTTCTTATGCAGGTGAGTGGTGTTGAAATTTGCAACAAGAAATGTTAAAAATAACATCTAGAAATTCCAATTTAATTCGTCCTTGAATTAAATTGTATTTCTATTGTCATAGCAACTTGCAATAGTTAATTAAGTTGAATTGACTTAATTGACTTAGGAAATTTGAGTTGGAATTTCATCTACATTCATGTAGAGTGATACCTAAATTTCAGGGGCCCAGATTGAGTTTATTGGACTTGTAATTAGATAACTCAATTCAACTGAGTTATAGTCAATTAAACTAGTTCTAATTGTTGGAGGAACTAGTAGAGATATAGTATTGAGTTGGTGCACCAGTGCATCCTCAATGCCACACCAGCTAACTGAATATTCACTCAAGAATAACTCATGCATGTCAGTTCAAAGGAAGACCCAGTTGAGACTAGAGTTCAGGGACAGTGTACTATCAGTGGTATACTTTTCCGAGTTGTATAGGTGGTGCATGCTATTAGTTGAGGACCTAAGTTTGGATTGTGTAGTTATGCAAGAAGTATTTCCTCATTAAATAGAGGCTAATTCCTTACGTATTTCTCAAGGAAGTAGAAGCTTGGAAGGCTGTTGGCCAGAGTTAGCATAGGATGCAGAGATTTAGATTGTACTAGTGCAGGAATTGTTCAGGATGAACAAGCATTGCATTTTCTTCTCAAATCTTCTGGTTAATGTAATATATATAGTCGGGGTTTTTAGCAGTTTCTTTAGCCAAAGAAATATTGTGTTATGTGCGATTGATATTCTTCCTCTTGTTGAATTTTGTTTACATCGATCATTATTGGTTTCCACTGTTGATAGTAGAGTATACTCTTATCTTATGTTTTAGTACATTACATGAGTTGTTGAATCTAAAAGTAAAAATCTACATGGTATCAGAGCTTAAGACAATATAACAGAGGAGATTATGAGTCCGGGGTTATAGGTGCAATTCAAATTTGCAGTTCACACTTCACGGTCGACAAATGGCTTTCTATGGTTTGAGACTCGAGTATGCCTTGGATGGCCGCTCTAATTACATTACCTAGAAGGACAGGATGGAGGTAGTACTGGAAGATAACGGCCTCAAGGAATTCATTGATCAAGACATTCTTAAGCCTCCAACATCGAATGCCAAAGATCTGGTTGAATGGGGAAAGTGTGTGGCAAGGGAGAGGTGAACTATCCTTGAGGGAGCTCAAGACCATATTTTCTCGAGTCTCCATGGCAAGGAAACTCCATATGCTATGTGGAAAGCATTGACAGACCTATTTCAGAATAAAAGTGACCATAGGAAGTTGTCACTTAAGGACAAACACATCAAGATGGAGAAGGGTGACTCAATTCTGAATTACTTGAACAAGTTCACCCATTGTTTGGATGAGATTAGAATTGTCGAGATTATTATTGCCGAGGACTATATGGTGAGCCTAGCTCTTCTAGGACTTACCAAGAGTTGGAACATTTATAAGGATTTTGTCAATGGCAGGGAGAAGTTTTCAAATTGGGAATGACTATGGTCAGATTTGGTATAGGAAGAATTTCAACGGAACACTAGAGATGGGACCTATTCCAAAGAACTGGAAGAGGAATTTACCTTAGCAAGTAAGGAAAAGAAATCCAAGGGAAAGAAGTCCCAAGGTGAGGCGGGCAGCAAGAAGATGGACTTGTCAAAAGTCAAGTGTTTTCACTGTCACGAGCATGGGCACTATGCCATGAATTGCCCACAGAAGAAAGAAAGTAAGAAGGAGCCTGCAATAGCTGTAGCAGGTGAAGCTCTAGATTCACAATTCAAACTTGATTTCACTCTCATTTCATGCATGGCTATCACTATAATCGGAGGTGTGTGGTATCTTGACAGTGGTGCCTCATTCCATATGATGGGGAACAAAGATCTCTTTAGTGATTTTGAGGAGAAAGACCTCAACCAAAACATAGAATTTGGATATGATGGGAGGTATAACGTTACCTAGATCAGTACACTTACCTTTCAGAGGGAGTCTGGCTCCCCTCTAAGAATCACATATGTGATGTATGTTCTGTGACTAAAGAAGAATCTTTCTTATGTTGGAGTATTGGAAGACCATGGCTATGATGTGATTTTTAGTCAGGGAAAGGTTTTCCTTAGACACATCGCCACAAAACAAGTCAAACAAACTATTGTACAAGTCAAGAACATGTATGCTCTTGAGGTACAAGATGCATGCAAAGCCTTGAGGAGCAAGGCAAAGGTTAGAGACTTGGTGGTTGAGAGGGAGAGTGAATTACCTCTCAACATGCAGCCCCAGAAGAAGCCTCAAAAGCAGTCTCAAATAATTGTGGAGTAGCCACAAGTGGAGAAGAAGAGAGGAGACTGAATGCAGAGATCCACTCAAGAAAAGAAGAAGTAGCCTCAAACAATTTTGGAGTAGCCACATTTGGAGAAGAAAAGAGGAGACCGAGTGGAGGCATCCAATCATGCAGAGACCTCCAGTAGGGGGGAATTTTGAGCCAGGTGGGTAGAGGGAGCACATACAGCCATAACTCCAAGTGAGAGGTGGGGCGGTGTGAAGTGATAGCACCAAGAGGGCAAAAATTGGGCAAGGTCCATTGAGAGGTTTTGTCTCTTGGATCATACCTTGCTACGGGAGCACAAAGTACACAATAGCAGGATGGATCAGTGGTGGTTGATACAGTCAGATATCAGAGTGACAGAGGCAGAGGCTAGCAGTAGTTAGATATTGTAGAGCGCAGAGTAGAGTTGGAAATAGTGTCGATGGCACAGAGGTAGAGTTTTCAGTTGGCAGAGGAAGATCTAGTAGCAATCAGAGACTTTGGTGTCAGATGCATCATACTGATTAAGGGTTGATGTTTTATTTCAGTTTTAGAAGTTTCAATAGCAACAACACTAGAGAGAAGTGTTGCATGTTGAACATTCCAAAGGTACTGGATCGAGATAGGTTGAATTCCTTTCTTGTTGAGAGGGAGTGTTGAAATTTGCAACGAGAAATGTTAAAAATAGCATCTAGAAATTCCAAGTTAATTTGTCCTTGAATTAAATTGTAATTATATTCCCATGGCAACTTCCAATATTTAATTAAGTTAAATTGACTTAATTGACTTAGGAAATTCGAGTCGGAAGTCTATCTAGAGTCATGTAGAGTGATCCCTAAATTTTAGGGGCCCATATTGATTTTATTCGGTTGTAATTAGATAACTCAATTCAAATGAGTTATAGTTAGTTAAACTAGTTCTAATTGTTAGGGGAACTAGTAGAGGTCTAGTAGTGGGTTGGTGCACTTGTGCATCCTCAGTGCCACACTAGCTAACTGAATATTCACTCAAGAATAACTCATGCACATTAGTTCAAAGGAAGACCCAATTGATACTAGAGTGCAGGGAGAGTGTACTATCAGTTGTATAATTTTCCGAATCGTACAGATGGTGCATGCAATCAATGGAGGACCTGAGTTTGGATTACGCAATTATGGAAGAAGAATTTTGTCATTAAATAGAGGCTAATTCCTTAGGGATTTCTCAAAAAAGTAGGAGCTTGGAAGGCTAGTAAATTGGCTAAGCGTTGTCCAAAGTTAGCGTAGGAAGCATAGAGTTAGATTGTGCTAGTGAAAGAATTGTTCAGGATGAACAAGAACTGTATTTTCTTCTCAACTCTTCTGGTTAATGCAATATAAATAGTTGGGGTTTCTAGCAGTTGCTTTCCCCAAAGAAATATTGTGTTATGTGTGATTGATATTCTTCCTCTTGTTGATTATTATTTTCATCGATCATTATTGGTTTCCGATGTTGAAAGGAGAGTAGATTCTTGTCTTATGTTTTAGTACATTACATGAGTTGTTTAATATACAAGTGGCATGACGAGGTTACCGATCTGATGAGGAATCAAGTGGGAAGAGTAGTCTTGACAAATCTATCAGGTCAGTATCATGTGGATATGAATTGACATTATGTTATTATAGTATGTTTATGTTATGGACAGACTAGGCCAAGAAATACATCAGTGAAATGAAAGCACTGTGGTTTGAAGCATGTTGGGACAAGCATAGATAAGAGACTGGAAGCAAAGTTGCTTGGTAGAGACAGTGTGGTTTTGAATGTGTGGTACTACTGTTGTGCATATATTGTATACGTTGTACATGTTGCATCTGTGATGTTGTACGCATGTAGTGTGGTGTATATATAGTGTGTATACATGTTGTTTATGCAATGTTATGTATAGGGTGGTGCAGATAGTGTTGTGTGAATATTGCATATGCGATGTTGGATATAAATGGTGCTATGTACATGTTGGATATGTGGTATTGTGTACATATTGTACTGTGTGCATGATGGATATGTGGTGTTGTGTGCATATGGTGTTGTGCGCATGTTGGATATGCAATGTTGTGTACATATGGTGCTATGTACATGTTGTATATGCAGTGCTATGTACATATGGTGTTGTGTGCATGTTGTACATGTGGTGTTATGTACATATGGTGTTATGTGCATGTGGTGTTGTGTACATGTCATGCATGTGGCATTGTGTACATGTGATGTCGTGTACATGTTGTGCATGTGGTGTTGTGTACATGTGTTATTATGTACACATTGTACATATGGTACTGGTGTACATGTGGTATTGTGCACATGTCGTACATGTTGTGTTGCGAGCATGTGATACTATGTATGTGCATTGTGTAGTCATGGTATCATGACATATGCATTCATTATGTTGTATTATGTGTATGTATTTGTGTTGTGTTGTGGTGTATTTGTATGTGTGGTGTGTTGGGTGTAAGTGCATGTATTGTGTGGTGTTCTACATCCGGTATAGATGTATTTTGTCGTGTTGCATGCCAAGTGTAGGTACATGTATTGTGTCACATTGTACATCAGGTTTAGATGTATGCGTTGTGTTATATGTCAGGCGTAGGTGCATGTATTTCATGGTGTTGTATGTCGTGTGTGGTTATGTTTGTGTGATTTACAGTATGTGCATGTGTACATGGTTGAATAGAAGGCACTGGGTGTTTGTTGGGTGTGGCAACTAATCTAGAGTGCATACGGAATAAGGACAAAGATAGAAGCTAAGGATTGATTAAAGTATAAGTATCAATATTTTGTTTCAGTTTTATTATACATGTGATTTATGATTTTAGTCTATGATGATTACATGTGATCTATGATTCTGGTTTTTGATGGTTACACGTGATTCATGATTTTGATCTATGATGGTTGTGTTTTTAGCTAACCTGATCTGATACTTTTATACATGTTTATTTGGTCAAAGATGCTAGTTTGACTTATTGTGACAAGAAGTGAATAGGATTGCAAGTGTACCTTATTGAAGAGCTACCAATGAGGTATGATGTGAATTTATTTCAACTTGTTTTAAATCTAATCATAATTATGTGCTTGGTACAGGAATGCGTGAACATGCTCGGTTGGGTGGCTGAAGCTGATGAAAATCATTAGCAACAACAACAAAAGGAATTGGAATAGGAAGTAGTATGTTGGTCAGAGTATTCAAGAGCAGGGCCATTGTGGGACATTGGTACCCAATAATGTCCGTTGATTTCTATTGGGCCGCTATTTTGTCATTATTATTATCACTCTTTAATGCCTATTTCATCCATTTCTACCATTCTTTATCACGTCATTTATCATGATTTATTATATAATTCCATTTTATAATTATTTATGCTCTTATGGATAAATATTATTTCTTCTCCTTTATTTTTAGTAAATTGATGATTATTATGCATGATTTTACCAATGATGGTTTATTAATAAATTTGTTGTAACATCACTCACCATTTTAGCCTCCAAGATATTTTCCAGATTGCAGATTTGATCTCCAGCTCATCATTAAATATTCCAACTCAGAAATTCCCTGGAATAAGAAGTGACAGTTTTGCATTGGATGTTTCAGGTAAATGGAGAAGAATATGGAAAATTTGAAACATGGGTTTTGTTCAAAATGGACCAAATTAGTTTTAAATAAGCAGTATTCCAAAATTTGGTCCGTTTTAAGATAAATGGAAGGTTCTCCGAAGACATTTTTCTCAGATTCGTTGTTGCGGCCGATTTCCAAATTATCCTAGTTGCAATACCAAATTCGACCCGTTCCTGTTGAATGTTGATGGAAAGATATTTCAGATATGATCTTGCTGGTCAATTTGTTGTGAACAATCCAATTTTGTAATGGGAATCATATTGTAATCATCTCAGTTGTAACTTCTCTTTTCTTTTTGTGTATTTAAATTAGAACAGAGATCAAAGAGGGAAGGAGATTATTATAGGGATTATTGGAGATAGGATAGGATAGGATAGGAGAAAAGGGGATCAATCCTTGTTATTTGAAACTTTAATTTTAATTTACAGACTTGTGTTGTCAAGAGAACACGATCATATTGTAATGTCACTCAAGTTCAATGATTAATATATAATTTCAGGTTGTTGTTCATTCGCCTTATCCGAAGTAGCTCAGTAGCATTCACTGGCGGTTAAGCAGCTGGCCTCTGGTGGATTAAGCTGCTTCTCTATATGATATCTTTCTGATTTCCGCAAGTTTGATTAATTTGTTAATTTTCCCATCTTATGTTCTTTTTATTGTTTTCCTGTATTGAAGGAATATCTTTGCTTTATATGATTTACAGCACTGTTATGTGATTCAATTTACATTCATTGCAGATTAAGTTACTTAGATAATTATTTGGATTGATTTAATCAACTATAAAGAGTTTGGTTATTGCTATTGAACTCTCAATTTGATATCATTTCCATCTGGATTGCTTCGTAGAGATTAAGTATGATTTAGGTTGAATCAGCTAGGAAGATATGAGTTATTGCTACTATGCTCTCAGTTGATGTTGTTGTTACTTGAATTGCTTGTGTAAGAATTGATTTCAGTAGAGGATTGAGTTTTGAAGCTTAGATGCCATATTTCCTTTAATAATTTCAATTTGAGTTTATTAGATGCATCCATTTACTCTTATGTCAAAGATCGATACTACAATTTAAGAAACATTACTATCTGGATTTATAGCTTGCACATATTGTGTACACTCTTGAAATAAAAGGACTTGCCCAGGTTGATAATTAATGTGAGGTAATTAGGAGTTTTAAAAGACATCTTTTAGCACCCAGAAATTTCCATAAGCATGCTATGATCAGTATAATGGTCTTAAGGTAGGGATATGCGTTGGTTTTTGTATCTTTTGATATGAGGAAACCTTGCCTAGGGATGGACATCTCGGGATGAAGGTGCTAGCAGAACTTGGAAGGTGTGTGATTGCATGGAAGGGAGTGAACGGATTGCTCGAGGGACTATGTATCAGAGAAGGGAATGTCAGGGATGGATTTGTTTTGGTCATTAGCATTGCCAGATGGAATCAGATGCACATTAGGAGTGTGCCCTAGTACAATGAGTCAGTAATTGTTCACTGAGAGGAAAACTAGAATAGGATTATAGTGTTGTACGTTGGATGCAAATTTGACCTTGCAGTGGATTCTATACTTCCTAGGAAGGAGGTGAATCTTGGTATTACTTTGAGGGTGGAGGTGTGAGCCTCTGGATTCCCTTATTGCAGATGTAGACATTGTATCCTTTTATTTCTTGGTTTAGAAAATATGCATATTTGTATATGTGTGTATTATTGTAAACATTGTATCGAGCTAGATTTATAAAGCTCCATATATATTATGGTTATTTTCTATTTGAAGCAAAAGTGTATGTGTATATATGTGGTTTTTATTATAAATGTGTGGTTATTATTGTAAATATCGTAATGAGTTGTGTTATAAAGCTCCAATAAATGTTATGTTTGTCATGTTTTAGCAGATGGTCATAGTAAACACTGCAACAAGCTATGTTATAAAGATCCATGGGTAGTGTGTTTTGTTTTCAGCAGTCTAGTTGGTTATAAGTGTCATTGAACACCGAGGACGGTGTTCCCCCAAGGCGGAGGGTTTTGTAACAACCCTGGTTAAAAATCCATGTAAAAGTATATAAGACCATGGTCATGAGACACGTATTCCAAGCTGAATGGTGGGAAAAACATCCTAGTGGGTGTTCATTTGGTTTATTATGGCTAAGGAAATTGGCAAAGGCAATGGAAAAGGCTTTGGAAAGGAAAAATGACATTTCTAGCACATTTATTTATGCAAATAATGGAAATTAGGAGAAAATGAAGGTGAAAGGTCACAAGTTGCATGTGAGGACGAAAATGAAGGAAAATAATGGAAATTGAAGAAAATAGAGGCCTCATTGATAGAAAGGCTTTTGAGGATCAATGGGCAGGCTTGGTCAGTGTAGCTTTTTGTGAGTTTGGTTTTGGAGCTTTCATTCTATTCTCTCTCTCTCTCATACTCTTGGACACTTAGATTTTTCTTGGAGCACTTTTAGAGAGTGTGGAATTCTTGGAGAGTGTGGAATTCTTGGAGTTTTGGAGAAAGAATGCAAAGGAAGAGTAGGAAAACACAAGAGGACATCGGGATCAGCAACTACAGCGGGTTTTGCTTGCAGGTACCAAGTTGCATGTATGTTTTCCTCACTAGTTTTGGCATGCATGGCATGTGCATGTGGTTTATTGGTCATGATATGTTAGCGACATAGAGTAATGCCTGGATTGATAGTGGATTTTCCTAGCCTTTCCATTTTCTAGATATCTATGGTGTTGTGGGTTTATTTCTTGGTTTTCTGGTTAGTTCTTATCTTTCCTTTAGCTTGGGTTGAGTTACTAGTTCTTAGAATCCCTCGTTGGACAAACACTTTAGAAGCCTTGTAACATCTTGGGTTGAGTTACTAGTCCTGGAACCCCTAGTTGGACAAATGCTTTGGAAGCCCTTGGTGCATTGAGCTACAAGTCCTACACGCCCTAGTAGGACAAATGCTTTGGAAGCCCGACGACAACTATGGGTTGAGTTACTAGTCGTGGAAGCCTTGGTTGGAAAAAATGCTCTAGATCCTTGGAAGGCTTGGGTAGAGACCAATTTGATGATGGTTTTGTGATGTTTGGCCATGAGGTGGAACCACTGTTCGATGGGTTGAGGTGGATGGCCTTTGGAAGCCCTGGATGGTTTTGGATTGATGTGTTTTATGAGATCCCACATTCATACTTGGATTATGGCATGGGGGTGACTGGTTGAAGAGAGTTTTGGATTAGCCATGTCTATTGTCGGGTGGTTTGTGGAAGTCCCTCAATTGGTTGACATTTACATCATTAATATGAGGTTATTTCTCCTTGTTATTTTATGAGTATTGTATTGGTTTATATGTGGATTATATGGTTGTTGTTTCCTTGGTGTTTCTGTTGTTGTTATGTTGGTTATGAACATGTATTATGGCAGTGCCTATGTATGGCTCTCATCATGTTTTCACTTGTAAATGAATGAACAATGTATCTATGACCTAATGGATGAAACTGCAGCTAATGTGTTGAGGCATCAATGCTTCTTAGTGATTCTCAGATGAATATGAGACCCCTATGCTTATATTTGTTGTTTACACTTGTAGATTACATATTTGTGATATGTTTGACGAAATTCCTATCACAACTAGTAGGGGTCGAGTCAAGGGTTTGTTTAAGTAATTGTATTTGTATCATCATTCACTTGTTATATTTATGTTATGAAGGTATCATTGAATTCTGGGCAATGACCTGGGCTTTGGGCCTAAGAAAGTGGCTCAAATCCATGGGACGCTAGCACAACATTGAGAAAAATAGTCCCTGGACGTTGGCATACCATGTTGTGGGAGTGTCTAGAGCCCTCTGGATGCTGGCATGCCCATATCTGGGAGCATCCAGGGGTTAATTGGTCAAAAAACTCAGTGAGACTCAGGGGTTGGTTACCTGAGAGGTTGGGATGGTTCCTGAGAGTCTTGTTGTTGTTGTGGAATATTTGTATGGTGTGTTTCTGTCGGTTCCACTTCCTTAATGTGACTTAAAAGGTCGAATCATATCTTAGTAACTTCTCATCACATGTTTACCTCAATTGGTCGATTCCTTCGGTAGATGTGGGAGGAGGGTGTTACATCGAGGATTGTGGCTAGAAGATGCCTTGTTCCTATTGGCAGGGTGAAGAGGTTGTCCATTTTCATCTACCAACTGCTTGTGATATGTTGCTCCTGATAAGAGCTTCCAACGTTTTGAAATGAAGGAATATTTTCTTCATCTAAACTCGATTTTGAATTAGGATCCTGCAAATTTGGATACATTTTTATTAAAATTGACATAGATTAAAAAAACAAACCAATTAGATAATCAAAATATAAATAAAATATGAAATTACTGGAGATGGAAAGGGAGACATTTGTGAAGGATTTTGATCAATAATATGGAACAAGCTGGAATTTGAAGAATTGTCCATTTGATATTATTGAGATTTTGTCCCTGCATTTTTGACAAATCAGAAATAAAATTTTGTGTGCATATCTAAAATTAGTCTCAAGAACCATATAACCACAATCTAAATTTCAATATAGTTTTCAAACCATTTTGCAAGAATAAGGCAACTTTAAGAGGAAAATGTATGTTATATACTATTTTGATTCATGTGGATGCGTCCTAAAGGAATTTGAGAATAATATGCCATTTTATGTGAAAATAAAATTTTAGATAGATTTTAAACACAATCGATGCACTTATCAAAACAAAGCGCACCGATGTGTTTATTTAATACCAGCACCAGTGCGTTCAAATAATACCCATACTAATCACTTGCATTCTGAAGAAGAAGAAAATTTGTTATCATATCAATGCTCTTGCACAAAAACGCATCGATATGTTTCAAAGAAAAACAATCGCATTGTTTCAAGATTTCGAAAATAAAAAAAGAATTGTATCATCTTAGTACATTGAAAAAATTAGGCGCACCTGCAATGTCAGTGCTCTTTTCTTATAAATGCATAGGTGTGCTTGACTATCGAACGCACCAATGTTTGGATAAATTGGAAAAAAATGGTGATTGCTTTTCCTTTTTTTTTTAATTCAAATCCGAGAAGCAATTGATTTTTCGAAATCTAATTTCATATTCTTTTAAATAGTAACAAGTTATTCATGATTTCATTATTTTTCCCAAAATTTCAAGGGAGTCATTTGCAAGAGAGACATACCAGGAGCACTGTGCAGCAACAAAACTATTCAAAAGATTAGAACCTGAAAGGTATGGTGATTCACTCAAAACTCTGCATAGTAAAATTTTTAAATTTTATTGTTTATTTTACTAATAAAAAATTTACAATTTATGTTAGGGTTTAATTAAAAGAGAGATCATTTCCAAGAAAGACATATTGGGAGCACTGTGGAGTACAAACATATTTTGGAACTGCAAAAAGATCAAAATTTGAAATGTATTGTGATTCACTCAATACCCTGAATAGCAAAAATTTTAAATTTTACTATTAAATTTTTTTACAATTTCTGTTAGATTTAGTCGCAATTTAAAAAAAATAAAATAAAATATAAAACAATGTATAATAAAAAATTTACTATTGATTTTACTAGTAAATTTTTTTACGATCCTTGTTCCTATTTAAATTTAATTAAAACAAAAAAAAATAACAAAAAAATCAATACTTACCTTAAACCCTTGCTCCTTCCTGCAAAATTTCACCTTAGGGTTTAACTTCCTCTACTATTTCACAATTAGGGTTTTTCATTTTAGGAATTTTAGATTCCATGGATTTGTGTGCTTACTATATATAGGGTGTTTGACATGTAAAGTAGGGGAATCACTTATTGAATTAGATCCAAACCCTTTTGGCCCTGTCTGTATTTTAAAAAATGGATATATGTTTCGTGTTGCATGATGAACCCTGATATTGCATCAAGGATGTTGCAACTCCCAAAACCCTCAACTTGAATTATCAACTCAGGGTTTGTACAAACTTAGATGTGACAATTCTATATGCACAGTAGGTCAAATTATAATCATGTCACCCTCAATCATTAGATCAAATCAAGGAATTCAAATACCAGTCCTTCAGCTAACTATAAAGATAATTTCTATGAAAAGACAAAACATACCCTAAGTGCAAGGAATGTGTAACACCCTCCTCCCACATATACCCAAGTAACCATGCCAACCAAGGTAAACATGAGACGAGAGGCTACTATGATCATATTCGACCTCCTATGTGACTTTAAGGAAGTGGAACTGACTAAAGATCACACACAATCATCCAACATCAACTACAGAAGCCTCAGGATACATGTCAGCCACTCAAACAGCTTGTCCCTAGGTCCCATTGTTGTTCTGGACCTCTTAGGCCATAGTCGCTCTCATTCTATGTGCAAGAGAGCGACCAACAACCTAAAGTCACTCTCACACGCTTGCGTGCCAGCGACCAGAGACCAGAATTTCTAGTTTTGTGCCAGCAACCCCAAGATTTAAGCCAATTTTTTAGGCCCAGAGCCCAGGCCACTGCCCAGAATGGAGTGATAGCTTGAAATCAATAAAAGTACAGAGAAACAATGATTGAAAAGCAATAAGTTGAACAAGACCATAACCAAACCCCTACTAGCCATGACAGGCATTTTGTCAAACATATCATCAACATGTAACCTATAGGTGTAAACAACAAAATTAAGTGTAGGGATCTCATACTTATCTGAGAATCACTGTGAACCATTGTTCCCTCATGTCATTTTTTGCCCTATCATCTATTAGGTCATAGAAAAATTATCCATTCATGTACAAGTAAAAACATGTTGAGGGGCATACATAGCTGTTGTTATAAAATATACATATAACCAGCATAATAGGAACAGAAATTTCATAAACATATCAGCCATCAAAATCCAAATATACATCAATACATTTACACAAGAAAATCAAGGGAATAAATTTCTCATTAATGAATGTAATGAACCAACCGAATATGGGACTACCACGTTCCACCCGACCATAGACTGGCTAGGCCAAATCTCTCTTCAACCAATCATCCCCATACCATATTCCAAGCATGAATGTGGGACTCATAGAAGACACCCAAAAACACCAATCAACATGGATGCCACCAGAGTTATCCGCATACACCATGAGGAATTTGAGTGCCTCCTAGTCTCTCAGGCTTTACTGTGCATCCCCAGTCTGGTCTGGGGATCACTAGGCCCTACACCAAGACATACTCTCCAGGCTTTATAGTGCATCCCCTCCCAGGACCACTAGCCCAATGGAGAGAAAATCCACCTCTTGGCTTTACCATATGTCCCTCCATTCACCGAAAAGGATTCCTAGGCCTCTGAGGCACACAATTTGGCTTTACTGCTACCCACAGTTTGGTTCAAGGGTTACTAGGCTTCGTGATCCTTAGTCTACTTCAGGGACCACTCAAACCATGTGTTTGTCAATTCGAAGATCCACCCCACTCAGCTTCGAATCCAATCTGGCCATCCCACATAAACTGAATGAGAGAACCCATGTCATCAAATCTATCAAGAAATGGAAAGTCTAGGCTAAAAATATTGTCACAACTCGCAAAACCCATGCCATGGTAGAAAAGAAACACATGCAATCCCATGCATGCCAAATCTAGCAAGGAAAATACACATGCAAGTTGATACCTGCAATGAAGCCTATTGTAGCTGCTTGATCCTGCCTTTCCCTACTTGATCTTTGCTTCCTTATGACTTTTTTGTCTTTCTTGCTCCAATGCCAAAGTGCTCCAAGAAAATCGAAGTGTCCAAAAGTGAGAGAGAGAGAGAGAGAGAGAATAATGAGAGAGCTCCAAAATTCAACTAACAAAAGGTTACACTAACCAAGCTTGCCAATTGATCCTCAAAATCCTTTTTATCAATGAGGCCTCTATTTTCTTCATTTTCCATTATTTTCCTTCAATTTCCTCCTCACATACAACCTATGACCTTTCACCTTCATTTTCTCCTAATTTCCATTATTTTCATAAATAAAATTCCAATTAATGGTTGTTTGCCTCTTTAATGCTTTATCCATTTCCTTTGACAATTTCCTTAGCCATAAAAACCCAAATGAACACCCCTTAAGATGTCTTGCCCAACATTTAGCTTGGAATATGTGTCACATCATCCATGGTATTTATATATTTTTACATGGAATTTTCACCCGGGCTGTTACAAAACCCTCCCCCTTGGGGGAACACTGTCCTCGGTGTTCAATGAGACCTATAACCAACAAGACCACTGAAAACAAAACATATTTCCCATGGAGCTTTATAACATAGCTCGTTGTAGTATTTACAATGAAAGACCTACTCAAAAGAAAAACAACATGACAACATACTGCATAGTGGAGCTTTATAACACAACTCATTACGATATTTACAATAACCACATATACACATACACATTTTCTTCAACCAACAAATAATCATACTATCTATGGAGCTTTATAAATCTAGCTTGATACAGTATTTACAACAACACACACATATACATATTTTCTCAACCAACAAATAAAAGGATATGATGCATGCATCCACAACAAGGGAATCTAGAGGCTCACACCTCCACCCTCAAAGTAATATAAGGATTCACCTCCTTCCCAGGAAATTTAGAATCCACTGCAAAGTCAAATCTGCATCCAATGTCCAACGTTACAATCATCCACCACTTGTCCTCTCAGAGAACAGTTACCGACTCATTATTCTGGGGCACACTCCTAATGTGCATCTGAATCCATCTAGATGTGCTAATAACCAAAACAAACATATCTACGACCTTCCCTTCTCTGCTATACAATCCCTTGGGAAATCTGGTCACCCCTTCCATGCAGTCACTCGCCTTCCAAGTTCTGTTGGCATCCCCTATCCTAGGTGATCCATCCCTTGGCAATCCTTCCTCGCATCAGAGGATACAAAAACCAAGGCATATCCCTGCCTCAAAACCATCATACCAGTCATAACATGCTCATGGAAATCAATGGGCACTATTAGGTACCAGTGTCCCACAATATCCCTGCTCCTGAAGTGCTTTACCAACATACTGTTACATTTTTCAATTCCTTTCGTTGTTGTTGATTCTTGTAGTCGATTTCAATCACCCAACTAGAATTTACGTGCCTCCTGTACCAAGCACATACCTCCCATTAGATTTAAAATAAATTGAAATAACTTCAAATCATACCTCATTGGTAGTTCGTCAATAAGGTACACTTGCAATTTTGTTTGCTTCCTATCACAACAAGTCAAACTAGCATCTTTGACCAAATCATCATGTATAAATATATCACATCATGTTAGCTCAAAACACAACCATCATAGATCAAAATCTTAAATCATAGGTAACCATCATAAACCATCATCATAAATCACATGTAATCATCATAGACCAAAATGATAACACACATGCATAGTAAAACTGAAATAATATACCGATCCTTATCCTTTAATCGATCCTTACTTATGCCTTTGTCCCTTTTGGACACACAGCAGATCGATTGCCACAACCAACAACACTCAGTGCCTTCTACTCAACCATGTGCACACACATATAGTGTACATCACACCCGTACAATCCACACACGTACACACACATATAACACCATGCAATACATGCATCCACACCTGACATACAATGCATACACCTACACCCAGTGCACAACACAATACATACACCTACACCCAGTGTGTAACACAAAATAATACATACTCCTACGTATGGTGTATGACATGGCACAACACGTATACATAGGCAATGGACATCCCAAGACATACATCCGCACACAATGTGAGACACCACAAAATGCATACACATATATCCGATATACAACACAACTCATATGTCTATACTCGATGTACAATGCCACAAAATACGTGTACCCACATAAAGTACAACACAACAAGTACGCATGTCATGCCACCACAACTATATAATACACATACATAGTACAGCATGCCCGCAATACAACATGTACGACATGCACCCAATCCCACATGTATGCTAGTGCCACATGTACCAAGCACCACCGGCACAACGTGTGCACAACATCACATGTACACGGCACCACCTACACAACGTGTACACAACACCATATGTACAATGCACCATTGTACGATGGGTACACATACCACATGTACACAGTACCACATGCATGACATGTACACGACACCACACGTACATAGTGCCACATGCAGGACATGTACACAGTACTACCTGCACACAACGCCACTTGTACAACATGTGCACAACACCACATGAACACAACACCGCGTGTACAATCATGCACACCACACCATATGTACATAGCACCACATGTACAACATTCACGCAACACCACATGTACATAACATTGCATATCCAACACGTACATAGCATCATCTGTACATAGCACCACATATCCCACATGTGTAGAGCACCATATGCACAAACCACAGCATATCCATCATGCGCACTAGTTATTTTTGGCCTTCTCTCTTTAACAATTGCATTAAGACAGTCAAACACTATCCCAAATGCCAATTATACACCCCTAAGGCACGAACCCCATGTTAGGTCCCTATAATCCTACTGATTACCCCATTACTATTGTAGTTGTATCCGTTATTAATATTTTTGTGCCCCTATTGTCCCCATATTGTTATTACTGTGCCCCATAGAATCCCTCTATTGTTATTTTTGTGGCTTTATATTATTATTATTAGGTCAACTGGGTTATATTGTGACTCCTTAGAGTCCTATACATAGAAAGGAGGTTTTGTCATTTGAATCATCCAAGAATTGTTCATTTGTGTAATGTAAAGGAGGTTGCCCCCTCAAAGAGGCTGAATTCTAAGGCATTCAACTATCTTTTCTATCTTTTTGTGAGCTGGTTTCATAACATTTGGTATCAGAGTTTTGGATTCTAGGGTTTCGCAGCTCCAAATAGGTCATTGTGGCATTTTCACTATAACTTTTTTGCTGAGACGTTTCAGAAGCTAAAAAAAAATCCATTTGGGATGAAATCACACTAAACCTTGAGTCCGAAATTTAGAGCTTTTCGCACTATATTTGAAGAGATATGATCTGAGGAAGTTGGTCTTTTTGAAGACTCCTGAATTGCATTCCAAACAGGGGACCTGGGGAAAATCGTCATAACTTTCTCTCTGAGCATCAGATTGAAATTTCGTAAGAAGGTACAGAAAGAGGACAGACTGTAGTTTCTTGTATATATTTTCAGAGCCAAAGGTCAAAACAGTGACTCGTGGCACGTCATACAAGTTCACTCTATTGAACTTGTCTATAATCAGGTCACTGTGGGAGATTTGGCATGACTCTTCCCTGGAGAATCCAATTTGGATCAGAATGGTGGCATTAGAAAGAGGAAACATAGGGCTACTGCAAATCGCAATTTTAGAACTAGATGATCTGAAATTACAGAGATACATCAGATTCAATATCAAGCTCCTACAAAGTGAAAAAAGGTGTGTAGTTTTTTTTAATTTTTGCATAAGATTGGTTTGAAAAATTAGTTTGAAGGAATTCAAAGGGCATAGTAAAGCATTATTTTCGGTAATTGATGCCTCGAGGAAGGAAAATGAAAACACCTAATAAGCAACCTGAAAGCTCTTACATGAGTCATGAAGAAGAGGAAGAAATGCAACATGATATATCAAAATTATGAGACCAAGTGCAACAAGTGTCACTTGCACAAAAAGGAATAGAATCTAAGATGGATGGTTTAAAGAAAGATGTAGAAGCTAAGATGGATGGTTTAAAGAAAGGCGTACAAGCTAATATGGATTGTTTAAAGAAAGACGTAGAAGCTAATATGAATGACGTGGAAGCTAAGATGGACGATATGAAGATAGATTCGAAGACAGATTTGAAGACAGGCATCGAAGATTTGAAGATGGGCATAGAAGATTTGAAGACATATTTAACAAAGTTTCTACAAGAAATGTTTACTAATGGTGAAAGGGTAGTAAAGGAAACTCATGACGAGAACAAAATAAATGTTAATCATGATTTCATAGGCTCTAATGTTGGATCGAAGACCTACCATATTCCAAAAATCAATATGAGGAAGTTTGATGGCAAGGATCCTGCAACATAGATATTACAAATGGAGCAATTTTTCGATCTCAATAATGTGCAAAACACACAAAAGGTATGTATTGCAAATTTATATTTGGAACCAAATCAGTTTGTATGGTATCAATGGCTTTGCTCTCGTAAACAAATCATCACTTGGGAAATTTTACGGAATAATTGACAGCACATTATGAGGATACAAAAAGCAACACTTTTTTTAGCCAATTGATAAGTCTCAAACAAAAGGGTTCAATAATGGAGCACATTGAGGAGTTCCAAAAATTGAACATAAGGGTAAAAAATATTCCTGAGGAGCATAGGATTGAAGTGTTCATAGGGACTTTAAAGGATAATATCCAACAGGATGTTTGCCTTTGGGAACCTAATTCATTAGAGAAGGCATTCAGGTTAGCAAGAAAAATGGAAAGCAAAATTATGGCAACCAGGAAGCATACCACTCACAACTATAAAGATGGAAGTGTTGTTGCCCCTAGTCTTCCAGAACCTATAAGGTTGACACCACAAAAATTGGAAGAAAAAAGAGCAAAAGGGCTTTGTTACAGTTGTGATAGCAAATACACTAAGGGTCCTAAGTGTGCTGAGAAGAAATTATTCTACATAGATTGTGAAGAGGAAGAAGAAAAGGAGCAAGAAAGGTCAAAAGAAGAGGATATACTCCAGGAACAAAGCCTAGATTAAGAACAAATAAATCCGACCATATCTTGTAATGCATTGGCGGGAATTACCACTCCTCAAACCATCAAGATAGAAGGACAAATCAAGAAGAAAAAGGTAATAGTTTTGATTGATTCAGGAAGCACCCCCAATTTTATTCATTGTAAGGTAGCAAAAGAATTGAATTGCCTCCTATATCCAGCACCAGAGTGTCAAGTGATGATTGCAAATGGAGGAACAATAAATGGCTCTAGAAAGTGCCATAATATCAAGCTATCCATGGGAGAATATGTATTGACTAGCCCAATGCTTTCCATTCCAATGGGAGGTGCTGATGTTGTACTAGGAGTCCAATTGGCTACAATCCTTGGGTACAATAACTTTTAATTTTCAAGAACTTTTCATGAAATTTTCTATGGAAGGAAATGAAGTTGAATTAAGGGGTATTGCAGGGAAACCAAGAAAGGTAATAAGCTCTAATGGTATGACAAAGCTTCTAAAAAAGGAGCAAATAGGTGTAATTTCACAATTATGCTCGCTAGATGTTTCCACATCAGAATCATCTATTCCTCCAGATCTCCAAAAAGTCCTGGGCAATCATTCCAAGGTATTTGAGACTCCCAAAGATCTCCCACCTATGCGTGATCATGATCATCTATTCATTTGATTCCAGGAAGTGTTCCTGCAAACATCAGGCCGTACAGATATCCCTATGTCCAAAAGAGTGAAATTGAACGTATGGTTGCAAAAATGCTAGAAGATGGTATAATTCAACCGAGTCAAAGTTCTTTTTTTTCTCCAGTAGTATTGGTGCACAAGAAGGATGGATCATGGTGCATGTGTCCGGATTATAGGGAGCTCAACAAGCTCACTATTAAAGATAAGTTCCCCATCCCTGTCATTGATGAATTACTGGATGAATT